>LNAC01000230.1:1009756-1045193 GCA_002007465.1 Ailurus styani | reverse complement strand
GTACGTGGGGTCTTGTGGCTGGGGTGGCAGAAGGGCCTCTGGCTGCCATGTTGGAAATCACCACGAAGCTGCGCAGGATGGGAGCCGGCTTGGGGCCAACTCCAGACTCACAGCCATCCATCCACGTTACAGGGGGTGTGAGAGGCCACCATGGCTGCAAGCCAAAACCCTGAATCCTGCTCCCACTGCTCCTTTGGCCATGTTTCCCTGTCTCCGTGGATGGCAGCGGGCTTGGGTGACATCATAACTGCTGCATAGAAATGACTGTGAGTGCGTTGCCTGGTGAGGACAAAGACAGAGAATGCTGGGCTGGCAAAAGTTTTAAGTTGTTTATTGAGAATATTTCTTAAAAAAAAAGAAAGAAATTAGAAATTGTATTTCATGCATTTGTCTGCCAATGTGTTGTTTGGGGTCAGCGAAGGGTCCTGCTCATTCTAGAATTTCTAAGACTATTTTTTTTGAAAATGTATCAAAACATTCTTGCTTACCAGCTGTTGAAATTCCCAAATTCTGCAGGCTTTTCTCAGGCCAAATTCCCTCTGTTGTAGCCAACTCCAGAGTACCACTCGGTCTGTGGGAGGAATTCCGAATTGTGCCCAGAGAACGTGCTCTGGCCTCGTTGTTCTTTGCCAGGTACCGTGCTGGCTGGCACACACAGGGGCACGGGCCAGGTTCTGTGGCTGTACAGGTCAAAGGCTCTGGGCACGATATTCCTGTTGCATCCTAGACTTTCAGTGTCTCCGAATTTTCCAGCAGCCATACGGAAGAGTAATTAATTGTCATCTGAAATCCAGTAGGCTATCACTGACGGCAAAGGACGAAAAGACTTTTCTACGGAGAAAAGCTCTCTTTTTCTTTCCCTTTCTTTTAAAAAAGGTGGCTCTTTTGAACGTGCTCCATCTTCTCAGGAGCCCCACGGTGCCTGGGCCCACTCACACCTCACATGCCCCCGCTCACCGTCCTTCCTGGCTGGGATTCAGCAGTGAGGCGGGCTGACAGGGCCGGCTGTGGGCCACTGAGCTCTCACAGGGGCGGCCTGCATTTCTTCAACCGCCTTTGAGAGAAGGCGCTATACTTTCCCACCTGCTTCGTAGGAGAAGGGGAGAAACTCACTGTCACATGTGTGTAACTTTGAGCAGGATTCATTAGCATGGCCGCCTGGATGGCAGCCATGTTGTCGGAGTCCTGACGAAACTCTCAGTTCTCGGGTGGGCGCCTGGCTGGCTCAGTGGGTTAAGCGTCTGCTTTTGGCTCAGGTCATGATCTCAGGGTCCTTCTTCCTCTGCCCCCCCTCGTTGCTCTCTCCCTGTGCCCCTCCAATGCTCTCTCCCTCTGACCCCTCCCCATGCTCTCTCACTCTCTCAAATAAATAATAAATAAAATTAATTAAAAAAAAAACCTCTCAGTTCTCGGGGTAGTATAAAAGGCTCTTCAGAATTAACATTTCTCAATAGTATGATTAGTCATCTTTTCCGTCGTTATTCATTAAGCAAAATTTTGTGAAACTGCCCATTATCTTCCAGGGAAGGTGCGTCATCCTTGCTTTCGCAGAGCTTACTGCAGGACAAAGTAATTCAGTATTTTAGACATTTAATAAAGGAGATGAATTTTGTTTGGAAATGATTCGAATATCAAGCATGTCTTTAGAATATCACACCTTTGCAGGAATATAGTGAAACAGAGAGAAAAGTCCATCCATTTATGTGGAAGTTCATGTCTAATTGGCAAACTCTGAAGAATCATGACCTCCACACAGTGCTAGCAGTTGGGGGCGATTAGAGCCTAGAGAAAGCCAGAAAAGGCAAGGTCACCCTCTTCATCCTCAAATAAAGGTTGGAGGGCAAAGTGCAGAACTGTGGGTCAGAGTGGGGGTGGGGGTGGGCGGGGCTTGTGATTTGGGCCAGCTCCATCCCCCTCTGTAGAATGGGAGATTTAACCAAGAAGTTTCTCAGGCGCATTCCTTCCTCAGGAATGAGGAAAGGGCCAGCAAAAGGAGAGATGTATTCAGGAAGATGTCTGGTAATAGGTGGGTTGTATTTAGAAGAGAAGAGTCATCGTGGGTGGGCGTGGCGTCCTCCTGGCGTCGTGAGTGCGGTTCAGCGGCCTCAGCTAGACAGGACTGGCCAGAACTGGGAAGGTCATGGTTGGGGAAGGGTGAGGGAGGTAGGTGGGGAGAGGCCTCATGGTCGAGGTCCTGGGATGGCAATGAGGTTGAGCCCCGGTGAGTCGGAGAAGCACGTGGATGGAAGGCATGTAAGAAATACAAAAGGAAAGGCGGGCTGGAGTTCAGTTGAACGCACCTCCCCGATTTCCAGTCTGGAGTGGAGGTGGTACCAGGGATCAAATCAGAGCAGGTGAGAAGGGCGTCTAGTTTGGGCGGGGTGGGCACTATACTAAAGAGTAGTTACTGGTCGGTGTTGCCTGGACGGGTCGTGGCCAGGGCTCGTGGGGAAGGGAAAAAAACCACCTGGGGCAGATTAGGATTTAGTTGTATATGTGGGAGTCTGTGAACATGGTTAATCTGCTTTCGCAATAGGCGTTATTATTTAAATGATAGCTGCAATTCACACGCGGGACTCAGCCAAGGAGAAGGATGTTTGAAGAGAGGAAAAGATAGACAGTTATGACTGCATAAAAACGAAAACTGTTCATCTGTCAAAAAGTAGCCAAAATGAGACGGCATATTGTCAAATTGATGACAATAGGCACAACAAATAAAACAGACGAAAAGACATTTTTTCTGTATAAGGGACTCCTACAAATTGATTAGAAAAGCAAAGGATAGGAACAGACAAGTTACAGCAGGGGACCCACAACTAGTTTACAGATGTGGAAAAACCGTTTAGTCCCACTGCGAGTAAAGGTATGCAACTTTAAGTCATTAAGTGTAGGAAAACCTTTTGCCTCTCTAATTAGCCCTGATTAAAAAAAAAACATTAAAAAACCTCAACATACATCACCACCACCATCAATTCCATAATTCTCATATGTTGTTAGTGGCCATGTAAATTTGAACGATTCTTCTGGAAATAAAGTAGATAACATAAATGAAGAACATTAAACATATTTCTTTCTTTGACCCATAATTTCTTTTCCAGGATTTTACTGAAAATCATAGCCCTCTACATGTTTTTCATTGACTCGTTCATTTATTTCTTCACTTTTTAATTCAACAAATATTTCCTGAGAGTCCCCTATCAGTGGGCCATGTGCTGGGGGCCCTGATGTGACTTAAAATTGTGAGAAATGCCACGGGGGGAAGTACAGGGTGATATAATGGTACTCTGGGAGGCTAGCTGGAGTTGTTTTAAGTGCAACAAATTGGAAAAATCTGGACATTCACATGGAGGAGAATGGTTTAAGAAATCTCAGTACATCCACTTGAAAGATCATTAGAAAATCATTTAAATATCTTTTCAGAGGGCATGAAAAATTGCTAGTGATTTAAAGCTAAGGGAGAAAGAGACAGTTGTGGACCTAGTATAACAACAGCTATGTTAGAGGGAGTGTGGAGAGGGAGAAACAGACAGACAGACAGACACACACACATACACACAAAACATCTTCCCCTCCTTCCAAATCTAAGCATAAAAGACAAAGAATGAAAGAAAAATACCAGGATATTAGTAAATCAGTTCGTGATTTATTCTTATTCTTTTTTAAAAAAATATTTTATCTATTTATTTGACAGAGAGAGATCACACGTAGGCAGAGAGGCAGGCAGAGAGAGAGGAGGAAGCAGGCTCCCTGCTGAGCAGAGAGCCCGATGCGGGCCTCGATCNGATCATGACCTGAGCTGAAGGCAGAGGCTTTAACCCACTGAGCCACCCAGGTGCCCTCTTATTCTTTTTTTAAAAGATTTTGTTCATTTATTTGACAGAGAGAGAGAGAGAGAGAGAGAGAGAGAGAGAGAGAGAGAGAGAACAGGTGTGCAGGGGGAGCAGCAGGCAGAGGGAGAGGGAGAAGCAGACTACTCCCTGCTGACCAGGGACCCCAACGCGGGGCTCGATCGCTAGGACCCAGAGATCATGACCTAAGCCGAAGGCAGACGCTTAACTGGCAGAGCCACCCAGGCACCACAGTATCTGGGGGAGTTGTTAATGAGGAAAGCAGTCTCAGCTAAATAAACTCTCAGACTGAAAGGCGGAGGTGCCAAGTCAGGAAACAGCTGTTGATTATTTCTATGAGTGGTTGTTCTCATATGCCAAAGAAACCATGGAACGCTTACACCCGTACATTAAAGAGATATTTGAGTTTATTACTATTGTTTCTTCTCTGTTTAAAAGTTCAGTGGAACAGGAAATGAATAATGGCACGCAGTTGGAAATAATAAGACATGCTCGGCTCAGCCAGAGTCCCCCAAGACGGCCTGGACTTTGAATCTTTGTGAGCCTTTTTCCAAGTGCGGGGACACCAGAGCTAATGGTCTGGCTAGAAGAGTCAAGTCTTGGGGCTCTTTCTAAACAGCCACAACTGAGAGCTTAGATCAGTTGGTGCTCGTGTTGCCTTCATTCTGGAAAGAAAGGGAGTCCTCTCTGCTGGGGCAGCGTCCTCCTAGAGCAGTTTTCCTTCATGAGAGCACTGCTCCCCGTCAACTATAAATTAAATGATGCTTATAAATTAATTCATAGAGTTATGAATTAAATTTATAAATTATGCATTAAGTGGCTTAGAACACTTCATTCCTCAACTGCTCTGGGTATCTGAGGGACTACTAGATAGAGTGAGGTGCATAACCCGACAGTTGAAACTCCGCTGAAACTTCTATTCTCGGTACTCGTTATTACGACAGGGTAAAGAACGTGCTCCATGGTGGAAAAGCTGATATCGACATTCCATGACAAGTAAAATAAGATATCTAGTCAATGAGTTTAGGGGAAAGAAAAAAATATGGGTGGGAACATTCTCTTTTCCCTTAAAGCATAACGAAGAATCCAACTAATGGCTTGTATCTTCTAATACAATACCATTGTAAGCTTACAGAAATATTTGTCTAACTTTAGTAAAATATTTATTGGCAAAAGAGCCATTGGACTTCACAGATTATTCTGTTGGTCTTATTGCATCCCATTTGTTATTTCTGCCATTTTGCCTCTAAGAACAGTGTTGAAGACTTTGACACATTTCAGAGCATTACACTAAATAAATCTGTCTTGCACATCCCACTGTGCTTTTTCTGGAATATTATAAATATTCAAATATAGGCACACTTGCAAATTCAAAGTAAAATTCAATACATGCAAATTCTGCATAAATTTCATATTTATAACTTAGCAATAGTTATGAACTTGTTATCCTATGATATAAATGTATCAGATAGGACCTCATGGGAATTACCAATAAATATATTTTTCTGATTAAACTGTGGATTCTTTTTTAGTCACAATTTAAGCTTCAATTCTGGGATATATTATAAGAGAATAATTTGCACTTCATTTGCTCTGAATTGTCAAGAATCATGTTCTTCCCCAATGTAAATGTCTACAAAAAGGACTTCTTATTCAGTTTGATTGCTTTTTATATTTTACTAGCAGAGATGCCCTAGTGAGCCTAAGAGAATTGGTCTGTTTCTTGAGAAGAGTTTAGTTCTAATGAATCACCTCCACATACTTTTCTGAAGGAATACAGAGCAACTGAAATGTGTAATGCATTGATTTACATCAAATGGATTAGGCCTTTGTGCACCATTCCTTGCATTAATTGACTTTCTCCCATAACTGTACTAATAAAGACAAGTCTTCAGTATAGTACCAGCTCCAATTCACTGATAGAGATCATTGGACTTTTGCTAACTTCCCACAGGAGAATGACTGCAAGCAAAGAGTGTTTAGAAATTGACTGGGGTGACCAGGTTACAGCCAGGAAACTCAGAGGTACTTTTAAAAGTTCCTTTGATCTTGGCAGCCAGCTTCTCAGTTATTATAATAAATAGAAATTGACTAAACTCACCAGTTGAAAGACACAGATTATCACACTGGAGGAGAATACAAAATCCACCTACATGCTGTGTATAAGAGACAAAGCTAACACATAAGGATACAGGGAGGATTGGAATGGACATACTATGCAAACACTAACCAGAAGGAAGCTGAAATAGTTTAACTGATATCAGACAAATAGACTGAAGCAAAATCTTTACTGGGGATCAACAAGGATCACTGAATAATGGCAAAAAGTTCCCCTTTTCAGATAGCAGTTCTAAACTCGTATGCACTTAATACCATCGTTTTAAAATATATAAAGCAAAAATTGACAGGGCTGTAAGGAGACATTGTAAAATCTGCTAACCTCCTTCAGAAATTGACAGATGAAACAAACACAAAAATGGGTAAGGATACAGGAGATTTGTTTAATAATCTCAGTGCAGTGGACCTACACCCAATTAGAAGAACGTACATTCTTCTCAGGCACATATGGAACACTTGTAAAAATAGACCATATACTAAGCTGTAAAGTTAGTCCGGAAAAACTTCAGTGCTTCAGTGAGTAAATATCTTACAGACCATATGATCTGCCTGTGCAGTGCTTAGTCACTGGATGTTGTAACCAGTCAGGCAGGAACAAGGGATCAGGCTCTATCTGAGGCAATGAGAAGGAACATTAGTAGTTGGATATATTTGGAAGTATTGCCAATTCTTCACCGACCACACCAGGTTTCCTAATTCACATGCGAGAGTGTAGAACTCTAAGACTTTGGCAAAGAGAAGTACTGGAAAGTGATGGCTTGACCCAGGTAGCTTGGCCTGACTTACCCCGAAGACCTATTAAGGTTTTGGGGTACTTACTAAGGCAGGTCCTATGCCAGGGGCAGAGCATGGATTTTTCTCATTTAACCCTCAAAATGACCCTGTAAATACGGTAGATGTTCTAAAAACCCATTTAAAGATGAAAATAACAGAACTGGGCCCATATCTACCCAACCAGCCAATATTGATTTTTTTTAAAGCACCTTTAAAAAGTTTAGTAAAAATTACTCTGTAAGGGTGAATTCTGCAGCTCTCTTTTGCCCCTTCTCAAATAAAGATTCAGATATCCAACAATAAAAAAAGTAGATGTCCAAGATACTCCAAATGCTTTTGACACTGATTTACACAGAAGAATGGTGTTTAAGGGGAAATAAAAAAGAAAAGGAGTTATGTTAGAGGAAAGATTTTTTTTTTCAGATAAGGAAAATGAGGACCTTACCTGTATTTTAATTTATGCCCCATGTGGACTTAAAATATGGTGCACACACTTGATAAGATTTGTAAGAGGCCAAAGCATCTTAGTCCTTCTGGAATGTTGGCAGTTGGTTCATTAGCAATGTCAGTTGCACTGCTCTGACCGCAGCCTGTTTCTATAAATAACCATTATTTTTGTTTTTGTTTTTTTGTTTTGTTTTGGTTTGTTTTGTTTTGCTGCATTTGGTCTGTATAGACACAGCCTTTGGAGGGTAGTGTGAATGAGTTTGGCCAGATCAGTTCATATAGTCCCGAAACACCAGTAGCCAGTCAAATAAAGACAGTTTCCCCAAAACCAAGTGATGAATCCTGAAGCCTGCTCTCATTCCCAGGGCTCATCACAAAGAGAGGAGTCACTCTTCTCTCTCTTTTGGAAGAGGTGGCTTTGGAAAAGAGAATATGTAAATTAGTGTGGGCTTCCCAGCCTGGCAGACATTAATGTGGATGGCCAAGAAATTGGGTTGGCGGCATCGGAAACATGGGAAAAAGGCGTCCACGATAACCAGAGGCCAGTGTGACCTTGGAATGGTGGCCATCTTGACAGATACTCACTGCGGAGACTTTGCTAAGTAGAAGATTAACTGGCACGACGTCCCTAAGGTTGGAAAATGGAGCCTACTTATTAGATGCACTAGAGGCAGGACTAATTATTATTTTCATGGTTGGTTTTGCTGAGGTGGTACAGTATGTTGTAGGAGCATAGTAGGTCAACTCCAACTCATGAAAGCCATGTTGAAATGAAGCATATTGGGATGAATGATGCATAGTAGGCTGTTTAGGAAAAGTCACTTCAATACAAATTTTAATGGACACGTAGAGACAATTTTACACATAAACACACCATAAGATTAATGAAAGACAATTACTTGAAGATGTGACTGTGAACCTGAAGCAAGGTATTTTTAAAAATATTTTGCATTATCGAACAAAATGGCCTGTGTATATTTCTCTTTTTAGGTAAGGATCCATGCTTAGCATCTACCACTCTTAGTTTGTTCTTTGTGACTTGGAAGCAAAGCAAAAGATAAAAAAGATATCATTTTAGCATTAGTATAGCATTTTACAATCTTCTGGCAGCTTTTGTATTTATCACCATATGGGTGTACATTAAATCTGCATATCTCCCTCTCATTTATATGTTTATGAAGTTATAAAGACATACACATGTGCACACAAAGTAATTAAGCAAGTGATATGTGTTTGACAATGTTTGGTGACTTAATGCCAATTAGAGGGGAGTTAAAAAAAAAACCCTTGCTTTTCTAATCCAATTGCTTCCATGCTTTCTGGTTTATGCACTTAAGGACAGAATCCATTTAAAGTGCGGAAATTTGCATACATGCAGCTTAGAGTAAGACTTCTATTTATTCCAGATGGCCTTGAAAAATTATTACTGAGGGCCTTAGAGACCTGGATGTCACGAGATCCACTAGGATGAGATTGAAATCACACTTGGGTTTGCAGCAGTTTCTCCTGTATGAGAAGGGGTATGTATGTGACTTGGCTAGACTGTTCAGTGAAGCCAAATGAGCTCATCTCATCTCAAGGAGGGAGTCCTGTGTCGCAGGCACCTCATCTACCCCTACCGTAGGAAAGTGGTTCATGATTTTCCAGAGTTCAGCTGAACGCTAAGTGAAAGGCTACACATGGGATTTGCATGCATGGAAGTGAGCAGTTACACTGACAGTCTCTCCCCTTTTAAAAAATATGGTTGGATTGGAATGAGCACGGTTATGATGCTCCCCATTGAATGCCATTTTTTGTTTTGCTTTTCAAGCATGGTGATGTAACCACTATTCATTGTAGGCAGTTTATAGGTTCCAGTGTCTAGGGACAGGGTGTAGGGTCTCGGGTTGTGATCTTTGGCTGGGAATATCTTCTCTAGAGAATGTCATGGAGGTCAGGTTTCTGTGATGACAGCAGACAGACCAGGCACCACGAAAATCCAGCTCTTCTGGTTTGCTGGGATCTGACTCTGGGATGCAGCTCTTTCTGGTTAGTGGAGAGGAACTCTTATTTGTAGCAAGCTTGCTAAGATGGAGAGATCTGAGTGCCACAAAGCCTGAGGTATGAACAGCTCTATTATTTGGCTCTTAGTCTCTGAATCTGGCTTAGCACAAGAAACCTTGAAGGAAGAAGACGAATGTTCTCCCACAATTGCAAGCAGGTAGAAATATTCACGAAATGGTAGGCATTCCAATTGAAATGTCAAAAGCTCAAGTTGGGTCTGAGGAAGAGATACCATTGGGGGGAGGAAGATAAATTATTGCCATAATTAAATGACAGGGGCCTCTTAATGATTTAGACCTCCCCCTCCCAGGTATAGCTTTGGGGACAATCAGTTGCACCCACATCAGCTTCAGGGCCCTGGAGGGAGGCCGTGCACATTGTACATATGCATATTGCCAGCTTTAATGGTAACCCCGTAGGTCTCGGGGCCACTGGTGGCTGCGAGCTTGGAATTCTGGGACACCATGGTTCTGCTGGATTAGGGGTAAAAGCTGGTTTGGGATGCCTCTAATGATTCAGCATAATTCAATCAAGATTCATCCAATCTGTTGCTTGTATCACAGTTGGTTCTTTTTTTATTGATGGAGAATCTTCCATGGTAAATATGAACCCCAGTTTGTTTAACCACCCACGTGTTGAAGGACATCTGGCCTGATTCTAGTTTTTGGTTACCACGAATAAAGCTGCTATGAACGTTTGTGTATAGGCTTCTGTGGAATGATCCGTGTTTATTTCTCTAGGATAAAAGCTCGAGAATGCAATTGCTGGGTCCTTTGATAATTACGTGTTTAGTTTTATGAGAATCTGTCAAACTGTTTTTACAGAAGGTCTGTGTATTGTTTCACATTCCCAGCAGCCATGCATGGGTGATCCAATTTCTCCTTATCCTTGCCAGCATTTGGTGTTGCCCCTATTTTTTTATTTTAGCCATTCTGATAGGTGAGTAGTAGTAGTATCTCATTGTGGGTTTAATTTTCCTTTCCCTGATGGCTGATGATGTTTGGCATTCCTTTCACAGGGTGACTAGCCATCTGTGCATCCTCTTTGGTGGAACGCCCGTTCATGGTATTTGCCCGTTTTCTGATGGGATTCTTTTTTTCTTTAACTATTGAGTTTTGAGTGTTATTTATATATTCTGTATATCAGTCTTTTGTCAGATGCATTGTTTGCAAATATTTTCTCTATGTCCATTGCCTGCCTTTCATCTTCTTCATGTGGCATTAGACAGAGCAAGATTTCCTCTTTTTTTTTGAGAGACAGGGAGAGCACACACATGAGTGGGGAGGGGAGGGACAGAGGGAGAGGGAGAGAGAGAATCTTAAGCAGGCTCCATACCCAGTGTGGACCCCAACGGGGGAGGGGACTTGATCTCATGACCCTGCGATCACGACCTGGCCTGAAATCAAGAGTTGGTTGAGTAACAGACTGAGTCACCCAGGAGCCGAGGCACAGCAAAGTGTCTAATATTGATGAGGTCCAATCTATCAATTTTTCCTTTTATGGATCATGATTTGGTGTCAAGTTTGAGAATTCTTTGCCTAGCCCTAGATCTTGAAGATTTTCTCCTGTGTTTTTTCTAAAGGTTTATAGTTTTAATTTTTTACTTTTAAGTCTATGATACATTTTAAAGCTATTTTCTTATTTAGATACAGTTCATGCATCCTAATAGTCACCCTTTTAAAGCACACAGTCCACTGGTTTTTAATATATTCAGAAAGTTGTGAGATCATCACCGCTGACAAATTCTACCCATTAGCAGTCACTGTCCATTCTTCCTTCCCCCAGCAGTCTTAAGGGTGTGATATGGCACCTTACTGTGGTTTTGATTTGCATTTTCCTCAAAAGTTATGATGTTGAGCTTCTTTTCATGTGTGTATTGCCCACTCGAATGTCTTTTTTGGATCCTTCGCCATTATTAATTTTATTTATTTCCCTCTATAGTATTGAGTTAGGTGTTTTTTATAGAGTCTAGATTCAAATCTCCTATCAGTATGTATTGCAAGTATTTTCCTCTCATTCAGTGAGTCATCTCTTCATCATGTTCACTGAAGTATGAAAGTTTTATATTTTCATGAAATCCAACTTAACTGTTCTTTGTTTTGTCTCTTACAAAGACTTTGCCTGACCTGAGACCTCAAAGATTTACCCCAATATTTTGTCTAAGAGATTTATAGTTTTATCTCTTACAGTAAAGTCCATGAGCTATTTTGAGTTATTTTTTGTGCATATTGTAAGAACTTCATTCTTCTCCGCATGGATATCAGTTGTCCCAACATCATTAGTTGAAAAGACTTTTTTCTTTATTGAATTGCCTTGGTACTTTTTTTGAAAATCAATTGACCATCAGTGTATGGATTTATTTTTTGTACTCTTAATTGTATTTTATTCATCTGTAGAGTCATTTTTAAAAAGATTTTATTTTTAAGTAATCTCTACATCCAACATGGGGCTTGAACTTTACAACCCCGAGATCAAGAGTCATACCCTCCACTGCCTGAGCCAGCTAGATACCCCTCATTATAGTTTTAAAGTATGGTTCTAATGTCCTCTTTCATTCTTGATTTTAGCAATTGACTCCTTTATTTTCTTGGTCAGTCTAGGTTATGATTTGTCAATTTGTTGATCTTTTCAAAGAACCAACTTTTGGCTTCATTGATTTTCTCCATTCTTTTCAAATCTCAATTCCCACTGCAATCTATAGTATTTCTTTTCTTCTGCTTGCTTTGGGTTTAGTGTACTTTTTCTTTTCCAGTGTCTTGTGGTGAAAAATTAAGTTATTGATTGAGATCTTTCTCTCTCTCTCTCTCTCTTTTTACATTCACAGCTATAAAATAATCTCTAAGAGCTGCTTTGGTTGCATCCTATAAGTTTTGGTATGTTTTGCCTTATTTTAATTTATCTCAAAGATTTCCTAATTTCCCTTGTGCTTTCTTCATTGGACCATTGTTTATTTAAGAGTTCATTGTTTGATTCCCACATATTTATGAATTTCCCAAATATCCTCTTTAAATGATTTGTAATTTCAGTCCACTGTGGTCAGAGAACATACGCTGTGTGATTCAGTCTTTTAAAATACACTGAGAAGTGTCTTGTGGCCTATCATATGATCTGTACTAGAGATTGCTCTGTGAGTATTTGAGAAGACTATGTTTTGCTGGTGGTGGAGTGTTCTATAGATGACTGGTAAGTCTTGGTTTATTGTACTGCTCAAGACTTCTCTGTCCTTAGTGCTGTTTTCTACTTATTCTAGCCATTATTGAAATTGGGGCATTGAAGTATCAGCCATTATTATTATTATTATTATTATTATTATTATTATTTTAAATTTTATTTTATTAACATATAATCTATTATTTGCTTCAGGGATACAGGTTTGTGAATCATCAGTATCGTACAATTCAGAACACTCACCATAGCACATACTCTCCCCAATGTCCGTAACCCAGGCACCCCATCCCTCTCAGCCCCTCTCCCCTCCAGCAACTCTTGGTTTGTTTCCTGAGATTATGAGTCTCTCATGGTTTGTCTCCCTCCCTGGTCCCATCTTGTTTCATTTTTTCCTTCCCTTCTCCCCATGACCCCACACCCTGCCTCTCAAATTCCTCATATCAGAGAGATCATAAGATAATTGTCTTTCTCTGATTGGCTTATTTTGCTTAGCATATTACCCTCTAGTTCCATCCACATTATTACAAATGGCAAGCTTTCTTTTTTTTGTTTTTGTTTTTGTTTTTGTTTTTTGATGGCTGCATGGTATTACATTGTGTGTGTATATACACACTATATATATATATTATATATATAATATATATATACACACACATATATATATATATATATAATATATATATATATATATATATACCACATCTTCTTTATCCATTCATCTGTTGATGGACATCTACGTTCTTTCCATAGTTCGGCTATCATGGAAATTGCTGGTCTAAACATTTGAGTGCATGTGCCCCTTTGGAACACTACATTTGTATCTTTAGGGTAAATACCCAGTAGTGCGATTGCTGGGTTGTAGGGTACCTCTATTTTCAACTTTTTGAGGAACCTTCCTACTGTTTTCCAGAGTGGCTGCACCAGCTTGCATTCCCACGAACAGTGTAGGAGGGTTCCCCTTTCTCCACATCCTTGCTAACATCTGTCGTTTCCTGATTTGTTACTTTTAGCCATTCTGACTGGTGTGAGGTGGTATCTCACTGTGGTTTTGATTTGTATTTCCCTGATGTCGAAGGATGATGAGCACTTTTTCATGTGTCTATTAGCCATTTAGATGTCTTCTTTGCAGAAATGTCTGCTCATGTCTTCTGACCATTTCTTGATTGGATAATTTGTTCTTTGGGTGTTGAGTTTGGTAGGTTCTTTATAGATTTTGGACACTAGCCCTTTATCTGATACATCATTTGCAAATATCCTCTCCTATTCTGCCCATTGTCTTTTGGCTTTGTTCACTGTTTCCTTTGCTGTGTAAAAGCTTTTAATCTTGATGAAGTCCCAATAGTTCATTTTTACCTTTTCTTCCCTTGCCTTTGGTGATGTTCCTAGGAAGACGTTGCTGTGGCTGAGGTAGAAGAGGTTGCTGTCTGTGTTCTCCTCAAGGATTTTGATGGATTCCTGTCTCACATTGAGGTCTTTCATCCATTTGGAGTCTATTTTTGTGTATGGTGTAAGGAAACGGTCCAGTTTCATTCTTCTGCATGTGGCCGTCCAATTTTCCCAACACCATTTGTTGAAGAGACTATCTTTTTTCTACTGGACATTCTTCCCTGCTTTCTTGAAGTTTAGTTGACCACAGAGTTGAGGGTCTATTTCTGGGTTTTCTATTCTGTTCCATTGATCTATGTGTCTGTTTTTGTGCGAGTACATACTGTCTTGATGATGACAGCTTTGTAATAGAGCTTGAGGTCTGGAACTGTGATGCCGCCAAGTTCAGTTTTCTTTCTCAACATTCCTCTGGCTATTCAGGATCTTTTCTGGTTCCATATATATATTAGGATTATTTGTTCCATTTCTTTGAAAAAAGTTGATGGTATTTTGATAGGAATTGCATTAAATTGCAGATTGCTCTAGGTAGCATAGACATTTTCACAATATTTGTTCTTCTAATCCATGAGCATGGAACATTTTTCCATTTCCTTGTGTCTTCCTTAGTTTCTTTCATGAGTACTTTATAGGTTTCTGAGTACAGATTCTTTGCCTCTTTGGTTAGGTTTATTCCTATGTATCTTATGGTTTTGTATGCAATTGTAAATGAGATAGACTCCTTCATTTCTCTTTCTTCTGTCTTGCTGTTGGTGTATAGAAATGCAACTGATTTCTGTGCATTGATTTTATATCCTGACACTTTACTGAATTCCTGTATGAGTTCTAGCAGTTTTGGAGTGGAGTCCTTTGGGTTTTCCACATAAAGTATCATATCATCTGCAAAGAGTGAGAGTTTTACTTCTTCTTTGCTGATTTGGATGCCTTTTATTTCTTTTTGTTGTCTGATTGCTGAGGCTAGGACTTCCAGTACTATGTTGAATAGCAGTAGTGGCAGTGGACAGCTGTGCCATATTCGTAACCTTAGGGGAAAAGCTCTCAGTTTTTCCCCATTAAGAATGATATTTGCTGTGGGTTTTTCATAGATGGCTTTTATGATATTGAGGTATGTACCCTCTATCCCTACACTGTGAAGAGTTTTTTTTAAATTTTTTTATTATTTGCCCCAGGGGTACAGGCCTGTGAATCATCAGGCTTACACATGTCACCGCATTCACCATAGCACAAACCCTCCCTGATGTCCATAACGCATCCACCCTATCCCTACCCTCCCACCCCCCAGTAACCCTCAGTTTGTTTTGTGAGATTAGGAGTCTCTTATGGTTTTTCTCCTTTCCAATCCCATCTCATTTCATTATTTTTCCCTCCCTACCCCCCACGAATCCCTGCCCTGCCCCTCAAGTTCCTCATATCAGAGAGATCATATAATTGTCTTTCTCTGATTGACTTATTTTGCTTAGCATAATACCCTGTAGTTCCATCCACGTCATTGCAAATGGCAAGATTTTGTTTCTTTTGATGAAGAGCCTGCATTTTTTATTGCACCTCATTAATAGCTTTTTTGATTTCAGCTTGGTTAGATTTTAGTTCTTTTATTTTGCCAGAAAGGGATTTTATTTCTCCAGAAAGGGATTCTCTAGTATCTTCCACTCTTTTTTCGAGCCCAGCTAGCACCTTGATAATCATCATTCTGAACTCTAGCTCTGACATCTTACTAATGTCCATATTGATTAGGTTCCTAGGCTTTGGTATTGCCTCTTGTTCTTTTTTTTGGAAGTGAGTTTTTCCACCTTATCATTTTATCCAGATAAGAATAGATGAATAAGAGAACAAAATACTAAAAGGGTAGCAATGACCCCAGGAAAATATACTCTAACCAAATCAGAAGAGACCCAAAACTGGGGGGAGAAGAAAGGAGAAAAAGAAAAAGAAAAAAAAAAAATATATATATATATATTAGACTGGTGAATAGAACAGAGCCACACACTTGACTTTGGGTATATTTTGGTCTGTTAGAAGAGACTGCCTCCCAAAATTTTAAAGAAAGAAAAACTTGTATATATACAAAAATAAGGGCAAACATGATGAAGGGATGGAATATGAATGTAAAGATGAAAATCAAAGAAGATTCTAAAAAAGGATTTGATCCGATAAGAAGTTGGTTCAACAAAGAAAGAAAAAAGAAGGAGGAAAGAATGTGATCAGGCTGGAGACTAGAACAAAAGCCATGCAATTGATTTAGGGTATATTTTGATCTTAGAAGTAACTGTATCCCAAAATTTTAAATTATGAAAACCTGTATGTATAAAAAAATAAGGTTAAATACAATGAAGGGATAGGATATTACAATGAAAATTTAAAAAGATTTTTTAAAAAGGCATTGATAAGATAAAATAGTTTCAAAAAGGTTAAAATAGGAAAGAGGGAAAATTTTAAAATATAGAAGAAAAAAATAAAATTTAAAAAACTTTAACTTTGACAGACTAAAGAATTATGGGAAAAAAGCCACGAATTCTATGTGTTGCTTTCCCCTAGCTCTGGAGTTCCGCAGTTCTCATTGGTCGGTGAACTTGGTCTTGGCTGGATGTTCTTGCTGATCTTCTGAGGGAGGGGCCTGTTGCAGTGATTCTCAGGTGTCTTTGCCCGAGGCTGAATTGCACCGCCCTTGCCGGGGGCCAGGCTAAGTAATCTTCTTGGGTTCGCTCTTGGGAGCTTTTGTTCCCTTAATGCTTTGCATACAGCTTTGGAGGATGGGAATGAAGATGGCAGCCTCGCAACCTCTGACCCGTAGGAGCCAAGAGCTCAGAGCCCCACTCTTCAGTGAGCCCTCAGAGAAAAGCAGTCAGTCCCTCCCGTCTCCCTGGTCTCCGGCTGCACTCCGAGGTCACCCGGCCTGTGACTGAGCATTTCTATCTCTGGTGCGTGGCCCTTTTGGAGTCTCCAAACCCAGCAGATTCCTGCAGCATGCTCCCATCCTGCTCCCCACGGAGGAGGAAGATGAGTCTCCCTGGATTTGCTGCTTTTGGAGTCCCTGCTCGAAGAGTAGTGGCCCGACTGTGCCTCCGATCACGGTTTAAGTTAACCCCAAGCTGAGAGCCCACTGCTCATCTCCATCTGTGCAGCCGGCTTCCCCGCTCCAATACCTGGGAGCTCTGCCACACTCAGACACCCCTGGTCTTTTTGTGTCCCCGTGGGTCCTGAGACCACACTGTCACAGCGAGGGCTTCACCCCCCGATTAGCCTCTGGAGCGACATCCCTCAGTGGAGCAGACTTCTAAAAGTTCCGATTTTGTGCTCTGCTGCTCTCTCACTTGCTGGGAGCCGGCCCCTCCCCCCATGGTCTATTTTCCTGTTACTTTGGATTCACTTCTCCTCACGTCCTACCTTCTGCAAAGTGGTTGCTTTTCTGCTCCTGGAATTGCTGCTCTTCTCTTCAATCTCCTTTTGAGTTTGTTGGCGTTCAGAATAGTTTGATAACTATCTAGCTGAATTCCTGGGACCTGATGATAATTGGTCTCCTACTCCTCCTCCATCTTGCTCCTCCCCCTGCAAGTCTCTCCAGCTATTATTGAATTTTCTATTTCTCTTTCTAATTCTGCTTTTGCTTCATGTGTTTTTAGGCTCTGTTATTAGCAGCATGTATATTTATGATTGTTATGTTTTCCTGATGTGTTGTTCCTTTTGTCATTATGAAAATTCCTTTTTTATGTCTAGTAACATTAGTCAATTTTCTGCGATATTAGTATAGTCATTCCATATTTCTTATGGTTCCTGTTTCTATGATATATGTCTTTTTCTCCTTTTTTGTTCAGATTCTTTCTATCTTTGAATGTAATGCATTTTTCCTGTGAATAACATATTTTTGGATCTTGTTTGCTTTTTAAATCCATCTGATGGTCTATGCCTTTTTTTTTTAAGTACTCTCTATACCCCATGTGGGGCTCTAACTCATGACCCCAAGATCAAGAGTTGCATGCCCTACCAACTGTGCCAGCCAGGCCCCCATGTCTATGCCTTTTGATTGGATTGTTTTGTTCATTAATTTTATTGATAACTCAATCCAAGTCTCTCATTTTATTTTTATTTATTTTTTTAAATATTTTATTTATTTATTTGAGCTAGAGAGAGACAGTGAAAGCAAAAACACAGGCCAGGAGATGGAGGGAGAGGGACTAGTGGGCTCCCCACTGAGCAGGGAGCCCAAAGTGGGGCTCAATTCTGCGACCCTGGGATTGTGACCTGAGCCAAAGGCAGACACTTAACCGACTGAGCCACTCAGGCACCCCTGTCATTTTATTTCTAATTATGCATATCTCATATCTTTTTTTGCTGTTCCTCTTTTCCTCCTTTACTGCTTTCTGCTGTATTAGGTGACTGTTTCCTAATATAACATTTTAATTCCTTTAACGATTTTCCACTGTGATTTGTTGTTGTTTTTTTTAGGATACGCTCTAGGGCTTTATCTATGCATTATAACTTTTCAGAATCTATTTGATATTTATAATACATTATAGTTAGAAATGTTTCTAGAAATGTTTCCCTTAATCTATTTCTTCTTCTCCCTTTTTGTGCTGTTATTGTTTTAAAATTTACATCTATATTTTACAAAACCAGCAGTACATTATTGTCCTTAAACTTCAGTAATTTAGAAGTGTGTTTGAGGGGCGCCTGGGTGGCTCAGTCATTAAGCGTCGGCCTACGGCTCGGGTCATGATCCCAGGGTCCTGGGATTGAGCCCCTCATCGAGCTTCCTGCTTTGCAGAAGCCTGCTTCTCCCTCTGCCTCTCCCCATGCTTGTGTTCCCTCTCTCATTGTCTCTCTTTCTCTGTCAAATAAAAAATAAAATCTTAAAAAAAAAGGAAGTGCACTTGAGAAGAATTCTACTGTTGTTGGGTGGAATTCATCAGGTCCTGCTGTTGGGTCAACGTTGATTAGGTCTTGTTGGTTGAAGGTATCGTGGAGATTTTGTATATCCTTGTCGATTTTCTGTCTAGTGTTTTTCTCAGTTGTTGAGAGAGGTGTTAGCATCCCTAACCACAATTGTAGATTTGTCTGTTTCTCCTTTCAGTTCCATCAGTTTTGGCTTTATATATTTTGCAGCTCTGTTTTTTGTTACAGACAGATTTGGGATTGCTATGTATTCTAGGTCAACTGACTCTTTATCATTATGTAATGTCCTCCCTTTGGTTTCGGATATTTTCTTTGTCCCAAGGTCTATTTTCTCTAAAGTGAACATAGCCACTGACTCTTTCTCCCGACTGCTGTGTGCATGAGTACATAATATGTGTTTCTTTCTACCTCTTGGTGCCTTCTAATGCTTATTTTAATGTATTTTATGGGTTTATTTATTAAAATAACATGTCTATTAACTATTATCTATCTGTTATTATCTACTATTATTTATTATCTATCTATGTTATTATCTAAAATAACATATTTATTATTACTTGGAGGAAGAGACAGAAATGTTTACCTGTCCAGAACTGGAAGTAGACACAGTTCACCTGTTTCTGTTTGCTCGAATGACCTGGGTTGGCTGTTGAAGGCATTGAGGCTGTATGTTGCACACACCTGATTTTAGCGCAGTAATCCCCTATTACTAAGTCAGCTTCTCTGTACTTCGAGGTTGTAGTAGCTCCATTTTCTTTCTTTCTAGGGATCAGACTCTTGAAGTGCAAATATTTTTAATTAAATAGGCCCCCACCTTTTCTTATTTTGGTTCCATCCATCTTTCCTTTTCCTTTCCCTGTGGAGACATTTGGCTTCAGAGAGTTGGGCTGATGTGGGATCTGGACATTTTTGTCTGGTGCCACAAGTTCAGCAGGAACAGAAATGAAAAACCATCTGTCTCGTACTAAGATCTAGGACCGGTAACACGACCTCTTTTGACTAGGTTGGACTCTTTCTCATTAACTAATACATTCCCTACGTAGTGAATGCCTCCTGTGTGCCAGGCGCTGGGTCAGGTGTTGGGATGACAGAGGCGGCGTTGGCTGCTCAGACTAGTGAGGGGCAACCAGTAAGCAAATAGGGTGATTGGCATGGTGATAAAGCTGAGCACACGTCGCCATGAGGATGGAGAGGAGGTGACACCCAGGCTGAGTCCCCAAGGCTCCACAGCCAGGCAGGGCGCAAGGGAGAACCTGAGGTTGCAGCACATTTAAAGGTGTAGCTGCAAGAGTGTGTATGGCTTGCACTAAGGGGCCGGGATGAGATCCGTGACCTCGGAACTAGGTAGAAGTCAGGGATCATTGAGCCTTGCAGGGCATGGAGCGTATTTGGAACTTTATCCTGAGCACCATCAGAGAGCACGGGGAGTTAGGTGGAGGAGTATTGTGATCTGATTTGTGTCTTAACTAGTCACCTCGGCTGCTGTGTGGAGAGGGGACAGGAGAAGGCTGAGAACATGGCAGGGAATCCAGTTAGAAGGCTGTGGAAGCCGAGGGCAGATGGGGTGGTGGCTGGGGTAAGGGTATGTGGAAAGGTGAATGGTTTCAAGAATATCTGGGAGGGAGAATAGAAAGAATGTGTGACTGAAAGGTGTGGATCGTGGCGGGTGAGAGAGTGTTGTTAATATCAGAATGTGTCGCTTCACTTAAAAGTAACTCTTTTAACCCGATTTTGCCTAATATCAAAGAATATTGTTAAGTTATTGGTGTCCATATGTCTGTGTTCCAAATCTCAGGCTAACCAAGGATTGATTCTGCCCGGATTCCCTGCCACTCTTATAGGAGCACATTTGAGGGTATCTCTTGATTCATCCACTGTTTCAAACATGCTTATGTAAAACCTAAAATGTATCAACTTCTATGATTTTGTAGGTATCGTTGCTCTTTGCTTTAGCTTGAAATGTTTTAATGGTCCCCAAACTTTGGTATTATTTGAATTTTGCATATATTAGTGCTTTCATCATGTCCCATAAATATTCTTGGTTTCCGACTTGAGCTGAATATATTGGGAAGAAATGAAGTTGAGCTAATGTGCCACAATCTGAAGGATTTTGGGTATTTTAGCTTGCCTCGAATGTGGGACAGCTGAAGAACAAGGCTTTACCCAGTGATGGATTTTAACTGGGGAATAGTTACCGTAAGAAGTCTCATTGTCTTTGCAAGGTATTCAAACTAGTGTTGGATGCTGGAGGGGAAATTTACTATTTTTTTTGTGGAAATCCAGGCACTGCAAAAGTCTTAGGAAGCTCTATGGACGTTTCCTGATGCCTAGAGATTTGCTTTCTTTTTGCGCATCTGAGTAATCTATTTACGAATGCTGTTACATAGTTTGAGGGCCTGAAGTGGATGCCACTATCCTTTGGAGGAAAGGTTCCCAGGTTCCATTCCCAGCTCAGCACATGGACTCTGGACAAAACCCCTAAAGTGTTCTCTGCTTCAGTCTCCTTAATGGCGAAGTGGAAATTAACATGATCACTGAACTCATTAAGATGCAGGACTGGGGGACCCCTGGCTGGCTCAGTCTGTAGGGCATATGACTCTTGATCTCGGGGTTGTGAGTTTGAGCCCCACACTGAAGAGATTACTGAAAAGTAAAATCTTAAAAAAAAAAGAGAGATGCAGGACTAAAAAGTAGATCATGCCTTAAAGCCATTTTGAGTTCTATTGAGAAATACCTTGTTCTCAAGTAGTCTGTGGTTTTGTAAGTATCAATATTTTGTCAAGAAATGAATCACTGGGGAAGCAAAATATGTAGAGCAAATAACGGGTTACTGACATAGGTAAATAGATGGAAAAGATGGTGTCAAAGCAAAGAGGAAAGTATTATTCTGCCAATAGAAGGGAGCCATTGAAATGTTCATCTGATCTAGATAAGGTCCATGGCCCAGCGCTTTCTCACTTGTTGGTAATGAATTTAATTTGGAGGGGTGTGATAAATGGAGGCAACCAGCATTTGTGAGTACTGGTGAATGGAGAAAATCCTTTTTTAGCTGAGCCAACGTGATTCTCTCCAAACCCACCTAGTGAGTTTCTGAAAGAGTGTTTAATCGTTAAAATGCTGCTGCTGCTGCTTAAGTCTACAGCTTTCTCACTTTACTGTTTTCAGAGATTTGACCTGTAAGGCAGCTGATGGAAATGATTGCTCGTCAGCCTCTGATCCAAATTATTCATCCCATAAAATATTCTCCTGCCTCCTACCTCCAAGCATGTGATTTGAAGGAAAGAAGCCCTAGGGCCCTGTGTAATTGACATGTCTGGCTGAAGGATGATGTGGGCTTTTCATTGGCTGAGTAAATTGAAGGGAGGGCCTCCCCAATTCAACCTGAGCCCGCCCAGGTCAGGTCCTGCTTGGCTCTTGAGCCTAGGATGAATGTAGGAAGCTGAACCATCTTTTGAATAGTGTACCAAACTTACAGCCTGTGAATCCTCAAACATGGTACTTACCATGCTTTAATATAATTGCCTTTTTAAAAATTTTGTTTCACCCGATATGAGTTCTCTAAGACCAGGAACTATCTTTCAGGTCTGTCTTTGCAGAGCCGTTGTCCATAGTAGTCTGTTCATATTTGCTGAATAAGCGAAATAACTTTCAAGCATCATGACTCCAATCTTCCAAAAGCTAAACACAGTTTTGTTTTTAACTGGGTGGTACCATAGCCAGCTTTCCAAGTAACCTGAACGAACATTCTCTAAAGCATTCTCAAACTTTACTGTGCACGAATCACCTAGGGATCTTGGTAAAATGCATATTCTAATTCAGTAGGTTTTGGGTGGCCCTAAGATTCTGCATTTTTAACAAGCTCCCAGTGATGCTGATGCTATTGGTCTGTGTACTACACCTCAGGTAGCAAGGATTTAGACCCTGGTCTCTGTCTCATCTCCAAAATTTAGTACATAGCCAAGCCTTGTTGACCCTATCCCTCTGTCCCAACTCTGACCACTCATCTCTATTCCTGTTGCCACCACTTTAGTGGAACCCTTCCTCATTTTTTTTTGTGGGGACTATGGCAATAGCTTTCATCTAATCTCCCCAACTCTGTCCCCTCCACTCCATTCTCTATACACACAATAACCAGTATGATGTTTATCAAATACATTTCTGATGGTGCTCATCTTTGTAGCTTTCTATGTAGGATAAAGTAACAACCCCATCTGTTAGTAGATTTGTCTTTATATTAAGTAGGAGCAGAGGCAGGGGCAAAACAATGTGAGGCTTGAGGAGCCAAGCGCTTAGAGTGCTGGTGGACCAGTCTTAGGGGCCGAGTCATGCAGACAAGGATGTCTACAGATGCTGTTCTTTCCTTGCATCCATTCATCCATCTATCCATCCATCCATTCATCCATGCACTCACCCATCCATCCATCCATCCACCCACTCATCCATCCATCCACTCATCCAGGCACTCACCCATCCATCCATCCATCCACCCACTCATCCATCCATCCATCCACCCACTCATCCATCCATCCACTTATCCAGGCACTCACCCATCTATCCATCCATCCACCCACCCACTCATCCATCCATCCTTCCATCCATCCATCCACCCATCCATCCATCCATTTGTTCCTCCAGTCAGTTAGCTACTTGGTCAGGAGCACAACATGCTAAAACTGTTGGCTCTTGGACCAGACAGTCAGACAAGCTTCTTCACATCATTTATAGTAAAACCCCCATAACTTGATATCCGTTGGTTCAGATTCTCTGGCAATGAGACACGACAATGTTTTCTAGTCAAAATATTTGCTGTTTTGGGCCCAGTCAGTCTAAAATCCCCTGCTCACATTCTTTTTTTTTAAATTTGAATTACTGAGGATTTTATTGTACAATGGAGAGCAATTTGTCACAAATCCCATCCCTAAAAGATTATCTGCCATTTCCTTTTTCTCTCTGATTTCTCTTGGCTTGCTTTCAGCCAGGGTTTGGTAGATGGTTAGTGTGTGCTCATTCTCAGTGATGGGAAGCCTTGCTGATACTGAAGCCTTACCGGAGGGAGGGGAGAGGGGGAGTAGGTTTTATCTGGTCCTGTCACAGCGCCTAGGGTGGCTGTGGCTACCGCCCAGCGTCACACTTCCAGGATTAGGCATTTGGTTTTGGCCTTGACAAAGGAGCCCACCTGTGCTTGCTGAGACCTACTGTATCTGGGATGACCAGACTTTAGGAGGTGGAGAGAGATGAGGGAGATGAGGAAGACGTCCTATGTTTTCGGGGGATGGATTCAGGGGTGGGGGGTGGAGATCTATCTCAGGAATTCTTAGCTCTGTGCCACTTTCCAGTCTTCAGCCAGAGCTGCCCCCACCACCGCCTTTGGAGCTTGGCTGCATTCAGGGGAGAATGCGGAGCCATGTTGACATTTGTTAGAACGTGTTTTCTTACCCCTTTAATTGAGCATCTCATTGCCAGGGTTGTTCTTTGTTCTTCTTTCCAGGGTTATCTGTATGCTGACTAATGCTCACAGCTGGCTTTCTCTAGGGAGAAGTGCTGGGGAGATCAATCCAAGGAGATCTTAGAGGGTCAGTCAGGTTTTCAAATGTGTTCAGGCAGCTTCTGTTTTGTTCAGTGAGATGAAGTGCTCCTGAGGACAGAAATGTGCCCATGAAGTGCCTCCGGGAAGGCAGCGAGGCAATCACGCCGCCAGGGACAACAGCCCGAGCGTCCGGTTCTGCTTAGATTTCAAATGACTGTTGAAAACTCAAGAGCGAGGGGGAAGTGAAATGCCTTTGACTTGAAGGAATTTGCTAATGGAAGATCAAAGTTGTAAAAACTGTACCTTCCCGTGCATTATGGGAGGGCCGGGGAGAGGACGGTGGGAGGGAGAAGCCTCACAAAATCCCCCTTTTCAGTCATTTCACATTTTCTCCAGTTTCTCAGCTCCTGTGGGGCTTAAGAAATAACTAACCTGAAACCTGGATTGTATTTCAGGCAAAACGTCGGAGGGTGTGGCTTAGGCTTTTAGAACTCAGGCCGCTGAACTCTCGGTTCTTAGAAGCCCCTGTGAAAAAGTTTATCCTGGAAATTGACACCTTTAGAATAGAGAGTTTGTACGACCCTCCTGTAGCGAATTGGAAAACCACATCTTGCCTTTTCTTCTGGATTCTGACAGTACCTGTGGTCATGCTTGGAGGGTGAAGTGAATATTCTAGCCCCTGGCATGAAGAGATTGGCCTGCCTTTACATAGTGACCGCAGGGGTCTAGTCTGCAAGCTGTGAACTCTGGGGGATTGGCCAGAGGCATCCCCTCCCGGTTCTACACATCTAGAAGGCTCCCTGCCACTGCCAAGCCAGGAAAAGCAAGTTATTTCCATGATCCCTTAAAGAAGACATAATTCGGAAGATAATTTTGTAAAGCATCACCCACGGTGCTCCACCATCCCGTATGAATTTTCCCTTCATTAGGTCCTTTTCTGGACAGTTCTTGACTTCTGTTCCCCTCTGTCAGCATAAAAGTTAAGGAGTGACTACACTAAAACGCCACGTGGATTTAGGGTCAATCTGAAGGTGTGATAGGACTAGTTAGCCACACTTCCTTGCCTTTAGCAGGTCATTTGTTCTGAGGAACCTTGTCACGTGTGTCCAGAAGCGGGACCATGAAACTTGAGTGTTTGGCTGGCTGTCGGCAAGGGTGGGGGGCTTTTCAGAGCAAACGGGGCAGGTAGTGGGGCTTCCCTGATCACCATCTGATGAGAGAGACCAGGTCTTACCCGACCAGATTCCAAGGAGGCAGCAGATGGGCTTCAACTGAACTGTACTTCTGAAGGCTTTCTTCAGGACGTGGGGGGAAATGCCTCCTATCTGAAAAATCACGGCTGCTTGTGGCCTGTTTAAAAAAAATCGCCGGCTCTCAGCACCATGTGTCCCTAGCCTCTCAGGCTCCACGCCACCATCATGCCTCGGCTGAGTCAAGCTGCCAGGGCTGTCGATGTGTCTGTCATCTGGCTCTTCCAGAATGGACCGTCTGGACAATCTTCAGAGCTCCTGGTGATTTCAAAGGGGAGATACAGACCTAAGAAATGAAACCTTCCACTCCTGGCAGAGAGAGTGCAATGTAAATTACTACCACCTGAAGGCCCTCTGTTGCAATGAACCCGATCCCAGGCAGAGCTGGGGTTGATCTGGGACTCCATGCTGTTAAGGTCTGCGAGCAGACAGGTATGGTAGCAAATGATGAGGACCAGGCAGGCCCAGGACTCTGCTAAAACTTTTCTTATCTTAATGTGGAAAGAAATATTCTCCTATGGGGACATGTGGCTCCATTTCATCTATGAGACCTCAAAATAAGAGGTTTGTGCCTTTGGAGAAGTCACCTTGGGAGGACCCAGCATTTCCAACTATGTAGAGGTGGCTTTAACCTTTTGGGAACCCCCTCCTTGTGAATGGCCTTCAGGGCCAGTCTTTTTAGGCACATAGAAAACCTCTTCCAGCACATTCGCTCACTGGATATGCTTTGACCTTGCCACCATTTCTAATAGTTGCGTATGGTTTTCAAACCCCGGAACGTCAGATTTTCCATGCCCCTTAGAAACATTCTGGTCCAGTAGTTTTCAGAACGTGTTCCCCTCAGATTCCAGCTGTTTGGAGAAGGGACATGAAGGTTGGGGGATCTTCAAAGCATCATCGTAATCTTTGATGTTAAGATGCCATTAGTTGTAGTTGGCATCAATTTACTGTTGGCACGTCGGGAACATTAAAAGAATGAACACCACCATTCTATGACCCATCCTATTTTAAATTTCAACTATGACTCAATACAAGGTAACTTAAAATGAAGATGTGATGGTTTCTGCTAAACAGTGAAAGTGAACACCATTGGAAAGACATTGTTCCTTTGCTCAACTTCCTCTGTTGGGCTCACAGATACGGTTTCATGTGACAGACTTCTGCCCCTACAATTTTGAAAATTGACCTAATCCAGCCTCTGCTGCTTCTGCAGAGTTCCAGACAGAAGGTTGTATAGTTAGTTCAGGCAATTTCACCAAGTTGTTGCCATAGCCCGAGCCCTGAGGACTGCCTTATACTGAGCCTCCGTGTTTATGGTAACAGGGATAGCCGAGGGTCTCCAGCGGGCTCATGGCCAATGGCAGTGCTTTCTGCATTACCAGCGGGAGCACCAGGCCAGGGAGGAGCTGGGGCTGGCCCCAAAGGGGAAGGCTGACAACGGTCCAATGGCTAATGTGAGGATTAGCTGTAGCTTTGGGTAATCTGTCTCCAGTTCAGGCTGGTTATGGGAGAGCCTCAAGGACTCATTGCACTTGGCTTCTTCTTGGCCTGCTGCAATTTTCTCTGTTCAAGTTCATCTTTCTTTTGAAAAATTGGATGAGACATTATTATTTTTTGAAAGTTGATCATTTTTTTAAGCTGGCATAGAAATGTTTATAAATGTTAACACTTAAAAAAATGTAATGGGAAGGAAGAAAACCCCCACCCACTTATTTGGTCCCTTCTCTGAGTGAGTTGGTGTCAGCTTGGTGTCTGGGAGCACAGGGCCAACCCTGCTGGCCCTTTGGATGTCTGTTGAGGTGCAGAAGACAAAGATTCGGTCCCTCCAAGAAAGTGAACCTTCTTTTCAGTGCTGGCCCCAGGCCAGGGCCGGATTTGGTGAGTTGGCTGCCTGGAAAATGCCACTTCTGTGAGTTTCCCCTTTGTGGCTGAGAAGAAAGTTTCCATCTAGAGAACTCTATGATGTTAATTTCACTTTGTTTAAGGGGGGAAAAAGCACCTGATCGTAAGTAAACCACTCTGCAAATATTACCCATCCTCAATAACATTTAGTGGTTTGGCTGAAATTTTACGGAGTGTGATTTCCCTCCGTTCTGCACAGAGACCGGTTTCAGACCCAGAAGGGTATTACAGGATGTGTTGCCTGTCAGATGAGGGCCCAGCTTCGCCTTGGTCAGGTAGGTTTATCAGGATGGTAACTGTCAGTGGATTCCGTAACTCCCTGGTCAACTGAAGCATTCGTATGTGGGTTGTTAAAGTGATGAGATCATCCAGAAAGCACACTGTCAGGGAAGTAATGTTAGCAATGGGATGGCACCTTAAACATCGTTTTCTCCCTTTGGGAGAGCAGAATGGGGGTAAACGTAAAGGTCTGTTTTAACTATTGAAGCCAAAAATTCACATTCTGTCATAGAGAAGATGGTTAGTTAGTGAGTTGTATTGAGTTCAATCGAGGGGCACCTGGGTGGCTCAGTTGGTTAAGCAATTGCCTTCAGCTCAGGTCATGATCCCAGGGTCCTGGGCTGGAGACCTGCATCAGGCTCCCTGCTCAGCGGGGAGTCTGCTTCTCCCTCTCCCTCTGCTGTTCCCCCTGCTTGTCCTCTCTCTCTCTCTCTGTCTCTGTCAAATAAATAAATAAAATCTTAAAAAAAATACCTAAGAAGGTGGGTAAAAGGACAGCATTTTTGAGCAAGCACTGCAGAGCCTGAGACAGAGGTAGAGGCAGAAAGAAGAGATGGCTAATCAGCCATTTGCCAGGATGTCATATAATCATGCTTGACTTGGTAGAAGAGGCTTTTTATGCCTAACGTGTTCCTCGGTCCCAAAGCAGGGACTCCTGTGGTGCTTTTAATTGCTGTATCTTCAGCTTCTCATGCAGGGCCTGGCACAGGGTTGGGATTCATACATTGACGAAGTACGGAGGACTGAGCTCTGGAGGATGTCCCTGAAGGTTGATGGGGATTTGCAGTTCACCAGGAAAGGTCAGACACAGAGGCTGGAGGAAAAGCCATGGGTTAGGAGTTTCCACAGTGGGCGAAGGGAAGGGACAGTGCTCATCAAATGGAGGAGCACAAAGATGAACGTTTGGATTTGGAGCAAAGTTTCTAAGAGAAATGTTAGTGCAATTTTAGAGGGTCACATTCTGAGACACAAACCACGGGGGACCCTGACTCCTTTGTGGGTTGGAAAATAAACACCTTTTCAGCACCTTGCAGAGTGGGGTGTCACAGTCTGCACTTATTAAACTGTGCGCTTTGCTCAGTTGAATTGAGTGGTCTGGGAGATGGAGGGAATAGCTCAAGCACCACCAGGAAGCCTAACCTGGGCTGAACATGGGGACAGGGGTGTGCAAATACAGGCTATCTAGATGTAGAGGCAGTCACTCACTCTGTGGGGGTGGGGCCCATAGACTTCACTGAGTCCTGTCCTCTCAGTGAACCTATGAGGAAATGGAGACTCCGTGAGGGGAAGTGACTTGTTCCAAGTCACCCACTGGGTGAGTTGTAGAATCAACGCTGAAGTAAAGACCCCCTGATTCTTTTTTTTTTTTTTTGAGAGAGAGAGAGAGAGAGAGAGAGAGAGAGAGAGAGAGAGAGGTAGAAGGCATGAGTAGAGGGGAGAGAGGCAGAGGGAGAGGAAGAATCTCAAGCAGGGGCTCGATCTCATGACCCTGAGATCATGACCCAAGCTGAAATTAAGAGTCGGCCACTTAATCGACTGAGCCACCTAGGCAACCACCCCTGCCCCCGGATTCTTAATCTAGAGTTTGTCCCCCTTTACATTTCATGGTGATTTTGCAATGGAGATCACTCCGAGGAAGGTCAGGAGATGGAATTTGGTGACTTGGCCACAGTCACACTAGTGAGGGGCAGAAGCCAGGCTCTGTCTCACTTATAGCCTGTGGACCTAACTACAGGAGAGTATGAAAGAGGGCTTGGTTGTGGGAGGAGGACAGAACCCCTTAAGAGGGATGCTCAGGAAAGGCTACCCTCCGGAGGTTACATTTGAGCTGAAATCCCAAAGAAAAATGGGAAGGAACTAGTCACGGACAAGCTGGAGGTAGTTCAGGCTGAGGGAATCACAATTGCAAAGACCCTGAGGTCAATTCATTCTAAGGCATGTTGATGAGCTCTTTGCATAAGCCCTTTTCGGAGGAAATTATTTGACAGACCCACTGGACAGGTGTTCCTTTGCTGATATATCTAACTCAAGAGTTTGGATTAGAAGCTCATGAAATGAAATCCCCTTAAAACTTGTCTGTTGACCTGCTGGATTTTTGGTGAGAGCAGGATGGATCATTGGCCTCCAGTAGGGGGCCGGGAGCAGTAGGAAGGAAATTAGTTAGGAATGGCCTTTTAGGGGCGACTGGGTGGCTCGGTCATTAAGTGTCTGCCTTCGGCTCAGATCATGATCCCAGGGTCCTGGGATCAAGCCCCGAATCGGGCTCCCTACTCGGCAGGAAGCCTGCTTCTCCCTCTCCCCACCCCCCTGCTTGTGTTCCCTCTCTTGCTGTGTCTCTCTCTGTCAAATAAATAAATAAAATCTTAAAAAAAAAAAAAGGAATGGCCTTTTAAGCGCCTGTAGGACCAGGTTTTTGGGAAAATGCTGGCAAATATTTCCCCTCTGAGGCTTTTCATACACGTCATGCTACAGGATTCCTAGATGTCTTTTTTTCGCCTGTGTCCATCAGAGGCTTGCATTTACAGAGGCACATGGATCAAAGGCAAGGAACCACTGCTGCTGGAAACCTAAAACTATCCCTGTGTGGGCTCAGCCCCGGAACAAAGCAACGCACGACCAGGATTTTCCTTCCTTCTTTGGAACTGGCTGGCCCTGGACTCTACAAGTTGTACTTTTCCTCTTTATGTGTGCTACGCAGGAAGTGTCCACCCTTCTCCTTTCTGATGCGATTGGACTTTCATCGGCTGGGGTTACAAAGGCATTCACAAAATGCAAATTCTCCATAGTATAGATCCTCAGGGGATTCTTTGATAGTGATTCAGAGGAATGCGTGTCCTTGAAAGAGTTGTCTTACATGTCGCCAATGGAGACAAGATAATGGAGCCCAAATCTGGGCTTCTTATTTCCCCCTCCTTTATTTCATGGTGATGTTTTCCAAGGTCACGTTCTTTGATAGTCAGTGTTGGCCACACAAAACTGATGAACAAGAATTTTTCCTGAGATCAGTGGCCCCAGCAACGAAGCAGAACGTGTTTTACTAAAATGGGATCCTTAGATTTGTTTGGATCTGTCGCTTATTTCTGCCTGAAGTTCTGAGACGTACTGGTGACAGTCAGGATTCATAGCAATCTGTTATCACAGGAGTTAGAAGAGAGGAACGTTCTATTATAAGGCATAGGTCCAAATTTGAAGGCTTTTAGGATCCCAGGAGGACAAATGGAGTGAATGTGAATATATTGGGAACTCAAGACCACATCATCATCTTCTGTCCACTTAAGAATGGCGTTTGGCCAGGACGGGTGGTGGATCCTGATGTCCTCATTTACTACCAGCTCTCTAGCTATTTAAGAGATGACCATTCTTGGTGGTGGTGAAGTTAGGCTGCGTGAAATCCTACCTCCCTAAGGATATTACTCCAAGCCAGAGGTGGTCACAAGGAATTGTTGCTCCTCCTGTAATACTCTGTAGACTGGGACTAAACCACAAGATGAAGTAATGGACATTTTTGCCTTTGAAAAGTGCCTGGTGGGAAACCAACATATGAACTATTGCTGAGTGAAATACGATGCCCCAGAAAAAAGGGAAGATACTGTAAACTTCAGATCATTACAAAACTGACCATCTGGGTTCTATATTAAACCACAGCTCTCAATTTGTTATGGCTTGAGGAATGACTTCACAATGAGGGCTCCTACCCCAGACCTTCCTCAGCCACAGGAAAGCATTCTCTTTTCATAAATGTGGTTATCAAAAAAAAATTTACCTTAAGTTCAGTTGTGTTAAAAAAATTCAAATCAATGATTCTTAGTAAATGTACCATGTTTGTTCATCTCTTTGCATTTGGCCTGACTCTACGGGCTTGCATTGCTAATTCTACTTTAGCTGTGGGAAATACACTGGTGTGTAGCCACTGGGCCATGAGATAAATCAGATCAATGCCCAGTGGACAGCTGAAAAGCCTCTCTGCCCGGATTCAGGAACCAAGACCCTGTACAACTTACTTTGGAAAACCCTTTTGCATCAAAAAATCCTGGCATTTCCATGTTTTGAGACCACTCTGTAGTAGCCCTGTTTTGATAATCATTTTAAAAGTATTTTGCTTAATTAGAGCAGGATTTGCTCAGGCAGAAAATCACATTTATATGTTAACTTGGCGTTAACACCTCATGGCGACTTGTAGTTTCTAATCAGAAGAGGCAGTCTGGTGACTGGCTTGGTGCTGGTTGGGGTCCCGTCCACTGCCAGCTTTACAAGGGCCTAATCCCAAACCTGGGATTCCAGTGGGGTTCTTTTGTGGGCCTGGCTTGGAACCATTTCCATGATTTTTAATTTAGGAAAGCAGGGGCACCAAAAGACCCATGTATGACTCAGCTACTTTGATAGGCCTCTCAAGACCTCTCCTAAATTCTCCTTTAAAAAAATGATTTTTTTTTTTGGATACGTAATTCACATGCCATATAATTCACCCATGGAAGGGTACAATTCTATAGTTTTTGATGTATTCACAAAGTTGTGCATCCAAAACCATGGTCAGTTTTAGAATTTTTTTGAAAAAACTGAAACATAGTTGATACACAATGTTTCATTAGTTTCAGGTGTTTGGGACAGTAATTTGACAAGTCTGCTGTTTTAGAATAATTTAATTACTCCCCAAAGAAACCCCACACTCGTCAGCCTTCATCTCCAGTCCTCCCTTCCTCCCACCTTTGGCAACCGTTCATCAATCCACTTTCTGTCTCTACAGATTTGCGTATTATGGACATTTCACGTAAATGGAATAATACAATATGAGGTCCTTTGTGATGAGTTTCTTGGTTCATCTCTGTTGTAGCATTAGTCAGTACCTTATTTCATTTTATTGCTGAATAATAATCCATTGTATGGATGCACACATATTATTTAATCTCTTGTTCAGTCGATGGGCATTTGGGTTGTTAAGGCTTTTTGACTGTTGTGAAAAATGGTGCTATGAACATTTGTGTACAACTCTGTGTGGACATATGCTTTCATTTCTCTTAGGCATCTACCTTGAAATGGAATTGCTGGGTCATATGGTAACCCCATGTTTAACCGTTGGCAGAATTGCCAGGCTGTTTTCCAAAGTGGCTGCACAATTTTATGTTTCCACCAGCAATGCATGAGGGTTCCAGGTTCTCAACATCCTTGCCAACACTTGTTATCATTGGTCTTTTTCAACATAGCCATTCTAGTGGGTGTGAAGTGGTATGCCACAATGATTTGGGCTTAAATTTCCTGATGACTAATTATATTGATCATCTTTTCATCTGCGTATTGGCCATTTTATATTTTCCTTAGAGTAGTGTCTATTCAGAATCTTTGTTCGTTTTTAATTGGATTATTTGACTTTACAGTAGTGAGTTGTAATAGTTCTTTATAAATTCTAGATACAAGTCTTTTATCAGTTGTAGAATTTGCAAAATGTTTTTCCCATTCTGTGAGTTGCCTTTTCACTTTCTTGATGGTATTCTTTGAAGCACAAAAATGTTTAATTTTGATGATGTCTGGTTTATCTATTTTTTTTTCTTTTGTTGTTTGTGGTTTTGGTGTCATATCCAAGAAGCCATTGCCTACCCAAGGCCACAGAGATTTACAGCCATGTTTTCTTCTAAGAGTTTTATTTTTTAACTCTTCCATTTATGTCTTTGATCCATTTTGAGTTTATTTTGTATATGGTGTTAAGGTAGGAGTCCAAGTTCATTCTTTTGTATGTGGCTATTGAGGTGGCCCAGAACCATTTCTTGGAAAGGCACCACCACCCCGCAGCGACCTCACTCTAGTGACTTCCACCAGAGGAGATGTGGAATCGAGGTGACCTGGCTTTGGTGGTGGCAGCCTAATAACCACGTTCTAAGTCTTTACCTGCGATGACCTTTTCCACCTCAACTAAGTTTATTGGGATCCAGTTATAGAAACTTAGGGAATTCCTCAGCCAGAGTATTTCACTGTTGCAGAGGCAGGTGGTGGAGAGTTAATGGGTCACATTATGGGTAAAATGGAAGACTCAGTGCCTAGTGAGGAACGGCAGTGGATATGTCACAGCTCTGCCTGTTGCCCCAGAATTGTGATGCCTTGGTTTGGCTGCTAAACTTGGAGCTATTGCAGGAGATTTGAGAAAGTGACAAGACAAGGCTGTCTACATTCAGCTCTTCTTTAATAATTTCCTGGAACTGCCAGACAGAACAGCAAAGCACGAAAAAGAAAAAAAAAAAGATAAGAGAATTAAGAAGAAAAAAACCTGCCATTTTGCACAAGTATGATTGTACAAACAGAAAATCCACAAGAATCTTCAAATGAATATTTAGAATTCGTAAACGTTAAGCAAAGTTGATGGATATAAAGTTAGCACAAGGGCGCCTGGGTGGCTCAGTGGGTTAAAGCCTCTGCTTTCGGCTCAGGTCATGATCTCAGGGTCCTGGGATCGAGGCCCGCATCGGGCTCTCTGCTCAGCAGGGAGCCTGCTTCCTCCTCTCTCTCTGTCTGCCTCTCTGCCTACTTGTAATCTCTCTCTCTGTGTCAAATAAATAAATAAAATCTTAAAAAAAAAAAAAAAAAAAAAAAAAATAAAGTTAGCACAAAATCAATTCCATTTCTACATATAAACGATAAAATTTGAAAAAGATGCCATTTGGCATGGCATCAGAAAACATTAAATGCTTAGGTAAAGCACCAAAAGCTATGCAAGACCTCGCTGAAGTTTGTAAAATTTTATGGAGAACCATTAAGAGGACCTACGAACGTGGAGAGAGACTACGTAGGGGATTAGAGAACTTGATATATTATAAAGTTGGTACTTCCCTTGCAAGCAAAATCCCATTTGTTTTTGTGGGACTTGTTAAGCTGGGTTTTAAACTTACAGAGGAATGGAAAGAGCCAGAAGAAAAAAAAAAAAGACAAAATACTCTTGAGCAACAGTAAAATGGGTGAATTTGCCCTTTCAGATATTAAGCTGTAATAAATAAGGCTGTGTCGTAATGCTGGAGTAGTTGTCTACAGCTGGGGAACAGAATTTGAGAAGTAGATACAGGAATAAGTGGATTTTGACATTCCCTAGAGGGGGCATGGTGCATCAGTGGTGAATGGATAGACTTTGCAGTAAAGGTAGTAGGACGATTGGATATCCATATGGGGAAAAAAAAAGTTTCCCAGATTACTACCTTATCATACAAACAAGAAAATCACTTCTAAATTTATTAAAAATCTGGAGGTGAAAAGCAAATCTGAAAAGCCCTTTGAAGATACTGTTGGAGAGTGCTTCTGTGACCTCAAGGCAGAAAACCACTTATTCAACGAGCCATTTAGAAATGCTAACTATAAAGGAAAAGTTTTTCTTTCTCTTCCAAGATTTTATTTAAATTCAAGTTAGTTCACATAGAGTATAGTATTAGTTTTAGGTCATATAAAGGAAAGGTTTTATATTCAGCTTCACTGAAGGGAAATAACTTTGTTCATCAACAGATACCATAAGGATAATAAGGCAAGTCACGAATTGGAAGAAGATATTTGCAAAAACATTACACAATGATGAATATTCAGAATCCACAGAGAGCAGCACTGGGTGGGGGGCAAAATAAAATGGCCAATAAACAAAAAAATTTTTCACCCTAATTAGTGATCAGAAATACAAATTAAGGGCGCCTGGGTGGCTCAGTAGGTTAAAGCCTCTGCTTTCGGCTCAGGTCATGATCTCAGCGTCCTGGGATCGAGGCCCGCATCGGGCTCTCTGCTCAGCAGGGAGCCTGCTTCCTCCTCTCCCTGTCTCTCTGCCTGCCTCTCTGCCTACTTGTAGT
>LNAC01000230.1:905895-1009712 GCA_002007465.1 Ailurus styani | reverse complement strand
AAAAAAAAAAAAAAAAACTTTAAAAAAAAAAAAAAATTCATTCCCTTTAAAAAAAAAAAAAAAAAAAAAAGAAATACAAATTAAAACCACACTAGGCACTGGGTGTTATACAAAACTGATAAAGTATTAAATATGACATCTGATGTACTATAATGTTAGTATAATGATGCACAATAAGTTGGTTAATCGAATTTAAATTTTAAAAAAACCACACTGAGATACCATTTTACCATAAAATTAGCAAAAACAAAAAATATCTGATACCCCCAGACTCACTACTGCAGGAATGGTCTTACTTGGTTCTATGAGAGTTTAAGGTGGTAGAAGTGGGGTGGAAATCTGTTTGGCATTATCTAATAAAATTCAAAATATGCACACCCCTATGACCCAGCAATGGTGCTTCTAACTAGAGATCTTAGATAGTGCACCATGAGATGTACAATGAGACAATTCATAGCAGCATAGTTTGCAATAGTAAAAACTAGCAATGTTCATCAACAGGACCATGGACAACTTGTGGTATATTCATCCAATGGAGGGCTAGACAAGAGTGAAATGAGCAAGCTTCAGAACCCCACGAGGCTGACTCGCACAATATTGGCTGAGAGAGGAAAATCACAAAAGAATATATAAACGGGATTCCATTTCCATATCTAGTTCATAAACAGGCGAAACTCACCTGTAAGAGATGGTACAGCTGTAGCAAGAGACAAGGAGGTAAAATGATCCCAAGAGTTCGGACTAGGCTGCCCTTGGGCATGCGAGGGATGCTACTTACCGGAGGGATCCGAGGGCTTCAGGGCTACGACCTGTAGATACACCGGGCCCATGGCCACACGAGGCACTTGTTTTAAAATCTTTAGTTTGTATTTGTGGGTAAAATGAGCATATCAATTACCATGACAGAAAAATACACAGTGATGTTTTTAAGCCAAGAAGTGGAATTGTGGGGACGCCTGGGTGGCTCAGTTGGTTAAGCGGCTGCCTTCAGCTCAGGTCCTGATTCCAGGGTTCCTGGGATCGAGTCCCGCATTGGGCTCCCTGCTCAGCAGAGAGCCTGCTTCTCTCTCTCCCTCTGCTTGCTGCTCTGCCTATTTGTGCTATCTCTCTGTCAAATAAATAACATCTTTAAAAAAAAAGGAGTGGAATTGTGGTTAAAAATACTTTGAGTTTATCTTCTAAGAAAATACATATTGTAGGCTTTGAAACATCAGCATGGAAACAGGACATCTTTTTGGATTGCAAAATAATTGTCCTAAATCCTATGTAATAAAAATTGGAATGATAAAAAAAGGTTGTTGTTTTCCCACTGAATTGTTTCTCCACTGGCTTAGCACCCTTGTTAAAAATAGTTGATTGAGGTGCCTGGGTGGCTCACTCGGTTAAGCCTCTGACTTCAGCTCAGGTCATGATCTCCCGTTCTGGGATGAAGCTCTGTGTTGGCTCCATGCTCAGTGGGGAGTCTGCTTGTCCCTTTCCTTCTGTCCCTCCCCTGGTTTGTGCTCTCTCTCTCTGTCTCTCTCCCAAATAAATAAATACAATCTTAAAATCAACTGATACTAGGGACCCCTGGGTGGCTCAGTTGGTTAAGTGGCTGACTCTTGGTTTCGGCTCAGGTCCTGATCTCAGTGTGAGATGGAGCCCGGCCTGGCTCTGTGTTCAGCACAGAGAATCTGCTCAAGATTCTCTTTCCCAGTCCCTCTCCTTCTCCCTCCTCCTCTGCCCCTGCTTGCATGCTCTCTCTCTCTCTCTCTCTCTGTCTTTCTAAAATGAATAAAATCCTTTAAAAATCGATTGATAATAAATATGAGGGTTTATTTCTGAACTCTCAGTTCTGTTCCATTTATCTATATGTCCACTCTTTTTTTAAGATTGATTTACTTATTTTGAGAGAGAGAGAGAGAGAGAGAGAGAGAGAGAGAGAGAGAGAGAGAGACTAGTGGGAGGTGTAGAGGGAGAGGGAGAGAAAATCCCAAGCAGACTCCATGCTGAGCACAGAGCCTGACACAGAGTGTGGTCTCATGACCCTTAGATGACGACCTGAGCTGAAACCAAGAGTCAGATGCTTAACAGACTCCGCCACCCAGGCACCCCTATGTGTCCATTCTTATGCCACTATCACACTGTTCGGGTTAATGTTTTGAAATATGGAAATATAAGTCCTCCAATTTTGTTCTTCATTTTCATGATTGTTTTGGAAATTCTGGGTTTCTTCTATATCTGTGTGAATTTTAGGATCAGCTTGTCTATTTTTGCAGAGAAATCTGGGATTTTAATAGATATTGCATTGAATTTGTTGATCAGTTTGCATTGAATCTGTTCATCAATTTGGAGGGTACATTCATCCTGACTGTATCAAGTCTGATTCATGAACATGGGATGCCTTCTCGTTTATTTTGGTCCTCATAATTTCTTTCTACAATGTATTTTAATTTTCAGAGTATATATTTTGTACTTCTTTTATTAAATTTATTCCTCTGTGCTTTATTTTTAGTGATGCTATTATAAAAGGAATGGTTTTCTTAATTTCTTTTTCAGTGTGTTCATTGCTACTGTACAGAGACATGATTTATTTTTGCATATTGATCTTGCATCCTGCAACCTTCCCTTTTTTGTTTACCCTAATAGATGTTTAGTATGTTCCATAGGATTTTCTAGGTACAAGACTGTGTTATCTGCAAACAGAGATAGTTTTACTTCTTCCTTTCGAATCAGGATGTACTTTATTTCACTGCCTTGCCTAATTGCTCTACCTAAAACTTCCAATACAATGTTAAATAAAAGTGGATAGAATAGACATTCTTGTCTTGCCCTGATCTTATGGAGAAAGCATTCAGTCTTTCATCATTAAGTATGATGTTAGCTGAAGCCTAGGTGCTTGCTCTTTATCAGGTGGAGGAAGTTAGTTCTTTTTTTTTTTTCCCCATGGATCACCAGGGTGGATTTAGGAAGTCCTGCTACTTTGGAAGTTGCATCCTTCTTTCTTAAAGCCTGCTCCATTTTCTCCCTCTGAGGGATTCACAATTTTAGAAAGACTGCAAACTTTCCAGTTAGAGGAAGTCTGCCCTCATGCTTCAGTCTGCAAATAATAAGCCTCCATGTTGGATGGCAAAATTAGCACTTTAGATTTTCCATTCCCTACGGACCAGACGTCTTAAATTATTAGGCCACAGGTGACTAATAAATTTCATCTCCTGTGCCAATTGTGATGTTTTGGTATTAGCTTCCTGAAGGAAATTTCTTCCTGAAGGAAATTTCCTGAAGGAAATTTCTTTCTGTGTTGAGAAGGAATCTAAGGCTATGTACACTCTCGGTGTACTATGTACACTCTCACTGTTATTAATTAGTGATGTCTGCCACTGGTCTGGTTGTAGGGAAGTGTGCAAATAGATACCATCCCGGAGTAGGTTTTGCCTGTGACTTAGTCAATTCCAGTGTCTCTTTTTCAGTCTTTGGTCTCTTTGCTCCTTCTGCAGGATTTGGTCTCACAGCCTCATACTCCTTTAAACCTTCTCTTCCTTAGATCTCAGTTACAAAGCAGTATTCCAGGACTCCTGTAAACTTTTTGGCCTTCCTTACCCTGACTCTTTCCCTCAACATGTCCCTCCAGCTTTCTAAACTAAGCCTTTGATTCTGGGTACTCTCGGCTTGAGATATTTTGTCTCTCTTTCAGATTTCTACTGGCTGAAAAGTTCTCCATCTTCTAGGCCCATCTCCCATCTCTTCCCCTGGTTTCCCCCATCCCTGAGAGATTGTTCTGTCTTTTATACCGTCAAAGCATATGGTGTTTGGGTACCATGCCTAGGACGGTTTTCCTCTCTGGACTTTCCTGTGTTCCTGTCCTGACCTGAGAAGTAAAATTTCTTAAGGTCAGACAGGGACTCCCTATGCTCAGCCTTTGACCCCTTTGCTTTAGTATGGCTGATGCTCAATACATGTTTGGTTCTTTCCAACTCTTTTTTTGCCATCCTTTGGAGTAACTGATTATTTTTAAGATTCCATTTTGTTCATATTAGAGGCTCATTGGTTATGCTCTTTATTTTGTGTTTTTCCTTAGTGATTACTTTAGAGTGTATAATTAATAACTGTGTTATAAATTTATAACTATGTTTTGTGTTGCTCCATAACAAAATTAACCACAAATACGGTAACTAAACCAATAATTACTTATCTCACAGTTTATGTGAATTAGAAATTTAGGCATGACTTAGCTGGCTCCTCTGGCTCAAGGTCTCTCACAAGATTACAGTCAAGCTGAGGTGAATCAATAATATTTCTCTGCACCAATAACTGGTCTGAAAATAGCTTGACTTACAGCAATGAATTTTCTAATTTTCTAAGGTTATTCCTTGATTTCACTTCATTTAAAAATTTTGAGCTCATTTTTGAAAGACTTTTTTCCCCCTGGGAATACAATTATAAGATGTTAGCTTTTTCCTTTCAGTGCTTCAAAGATTGAAGATATTGTTATTGTTGCTGTTTGTTTGTTTTGCTTGCACAGCTTCTGATGGGAAGTCTGCTATCATTCTTCTTGTTGTTCCTTTGAACAGACTTTCTTTCTGTTTTTTTTTAAAGATTTATTTATTTATTTGACAGAGAGAGAGATCACAAGGAGGCAGAGAGGCAGGCAGAGAGAGAGAGGAGGAAGCAGGCTCCCCGCTGAGCAGGGAGCCCGATGCGGGCCTCGATCCCAGGACCCTGAGATCATGACCTGAGCCGAAGGCAGAGGCTTTAACCCACTGAGCCACCCAGGTGCCTGTGTCATAATTTTTCATTGGATATTTGATATTATGAATTTTACACTGTTGGGTGCTGGATTTACTCTGTCCCTTTTTTTTTAAAGATTTAATTTATTTATTTGAGAGAGAGTGGGAGAGAGAGAACACGAGAGGCGGGAGGGTCAGAGGGAGAAGCAGACTCCTTGTTGAGCAGAGAGCCCAATGCGGGGCTCGATCTCAGGACTCTGCGATAGTGACCTGAGCTGAAAGCAGATGGCTAACTAACTGAACCACCCAGGTGTCCTTATTCTGTCCCTTTAAATACTGTTGAACTTTGAACTGGGATGCAGCTAACTAGAATCAGTTGGATCCTTTCGAAGCTTGCTTTATCTTTGTTAGTGTAGTAAACTTCAGCCTTTAGCCTAGAGCTAATTTTATCCCACTACTGAGGCAATACACTTATGAGGGCACTGATTAATGACCCATGTATTATAACATCTTTCCACTCTGCTGCTTTCCCTTTGTGAGCTTCTGGAGGTTGTTCTTTCCTTCTTCTCTTCTCTTCTCTTCTCTTCTCTTCTCTTCTCTTCTTTTTTCTTCTCTTCTCTTCTCTTTTTCTGAAGCTTTATTTACTTATTTGAGAGAGAGAGCATGTGTACATGAGTGGGAGGGGCAGAGGGAGAGGAGAGAGAATCTCAAGCAGGCTCTGCACTGAGCGCAGAGCCTGACATAGGGCTTGATCTAAGGACCCTGAGATCATGAGCTGAGCCCACACCAAGACTTGAATGCTTAACCGACTGCACCACCCAGGCTCCCTACCTCCCACTTTATTTTATTTTATTTTTTAGCAATTCTTTCCTTGGTCTTGGGTAATTTCTTTCCCATATATGACCAGATGAATACTCAGGTAAAGACATAAAGGGAGCCTTCTAAAAATCTCTAGAGCTGTCTTCTGTGCAGCTCTCTCCTCTCTGGTACTTTTTCTCCACATGTTTTAACTGCTCTGGTCTCCTGGTACTCTGATATCTGTGTCCTCACCACACAGAGACCCCTGGGCTCTGTTTGTGTTCCTCCTCCTTATGCTGCAACTTTGGAACCCTCTCCAGGCCATCATCTGGGACAGTTGTCGTGTCTGCCTTATTTGTCCCCCTTCTCTCAGGGGTCAGAGTCCTGCATTGCCTATTGTTCAATGTCCGCAAACCACTCTTTATTTTTCATAGATTGTGTTATTTTCTGGTCATTATATTTGATTCCTTTACTCCATCCTGATTGGAAGCATAACTTGTTAATACATGTTAGAGATGTCAGATTGGATTTTCACTGTTTAGTCCTTCAAGCAGCTTACTAAAAGACAAAGTAGTTTATATGTAATTTCCCTAAGTCAATAAAGAGAATATGTGTAAAATGATACCTTTTCTGAGCCTAATAGTAGATAAAACATTTTGTTTTTTAAACGGATGGGGAGATGTAAATCTACTTAGAGCACTAGCTCACTCAAACTAATATCATGGTTAGCATGATATTTAGCAGCAGAAGTGACTCCTATGAGACTAGACAATGAATCTAATGACTCCAGGTCCAGAAGAGTAAGACCTGAAATTCATCTGTCACCAGGGTCGTAAATGGAAGAGGGTAGAGGGAGGTGGTGAACATCAGCATGGATGAAGAGCCCTCACATTCCATTTCCTTCTATGTCCCCTATTCCTGGAGCTGCCTTCTATTACTCATTCACCCCCCTTCCTTCCTCCCTTCCTCCCTTCCTCTCTTCTTTCAAAAATTTTGTTTATTTATTTGAGTGAGAGAGAGAAAGAGAGGGAGAGCACAAGGAAGAAGCAGGCTCCCCACTGAGCAGCTCGAGATGTGGGACTTGATCCCGGACTCTGGAATATGATGTGAACCAAAGGCAGATGCTTAACCGACTGAGCCACCCAGGTGCCCCTCTTTTATTCTTTCTGCATGTTTAGCGACCCAGGTCATATCAGTGATCTCTGGAAATAAGAGCTGCCATTCCTCCAGTGTCTATTATGTGCCTAGCACTGTGCTAAGTACTTTATGTATTCTCTTTAACTGAATCTTCTCATTGCGCTATCATTATTACCATTTATAGATGAGGAAACTCAAATACAGAAAGTTTTAATTATGCTGGGTGCCTGGGTGGCTCAGTTGGTTAAGTGTCTGCCTTCAGCTTCGGTCATGATCTCAGGGTCCTGGGATCGAGCCCTGAGTCAGGCTCCCTGCTTAGCAGGAAGTCTGCTTCTTTCCCTCTCCCTCTCCTTCTGTCCCTCCCCCCTGCTCGTGCTTGTGCACACTCTCTCTCTGTCAAATGAATAAATAAAATCTTTTTTTAGAAAGAGAAAGGTTTAATTATGAACTTAAAAACCATGCAGCTAGTAACTGCCGAGCTAGGACCTGGATCTTTCAGATGCCACACTCTGTGCTTTTGCCTTCATATCTGCATCTGAATTGTTAAAAAAAAAAACAACTAGGGATTTCCTATTCTTCCACATAATTCTTGCATCATCTGGCCCTCTTTGTACCCTTCCCCCCAATATCTGTTTTAGACTACTCCTGGCCGAGGAAGAACCTGGGTGTTCTAAACAACAGATACGTCTCAATCTCTAAAATGTTCTGTGTTTTGATTGAGTTTTGTTTTATAGTTTTGTCATGTTTTTCCTTCTGTGTTAAGTGGTTGAGTTCCTTATTGTCTCCTGCTTAGACCTTGCTCATTTCTGCCTTTAAATACTCCTTCAAAGCTCAAGACTCAGCTAGCTCTTCCATGTTATCTTTTTTGATGGACCACATCCTGCAGAAACCCTTCTGAAACTTGACTCACTAGCACTTGCTTTGGACTTGGTTACACGGTCTGTCTGGCTTTCTTACATGGTACATTGACTCTCTAGCTGTTTATGATGTAGCACCTCTCTGTTTATATTATAACTTCCTCCAATTTCTTACCATGAAATATTCATTGAGTTCCTAATATGAGCAAACATTGAATTTAACATAATCCTTCTCCTTCAAGGCAATCAGTCTTTCCGTTCTTAATGTTTGTTATTCGTCCAATGGTTTACAGTTGGGATCTGCCAGGTGACCACATGAGAATGATTCTTGTATAGAAGCAAAAGAGACATCCGAGTTGTGTAAATAGGTCCCATCAAGCTCTTGCACCATACACTGTAGGCAGGCAGAATCATTCTCAGTCCATTGATAAGACCTACAGCAACAGATTGGAAAGCACAGTCCAGTGTCAGTAGGCAGAGGGGACAGTGGATAGCAGAAGGGGGAGACAGGTGACTCCAACAAGTATGGCCAGCTTTCAGAGAGTTCTTTCTGTGTCAATATCACTGAGCATCCCATTATGATAACCTAGTGTAGTAATAGATATTCCTAAAGACTGTGAGACAAAATGTGTATAAAGCCCTCATCAAATGCCTGCCATGTATAAAGTGCTAAATAAAGTGTGTGTATACACATTATATATACACATACATGAATGAAAAAGCTAAATCGTGATTATTATACTTTATATATATCATCATATACATTATACATTAAAGAAGTGAGAGGAGTGTATAGCATTTTAGAATGATTTGCATGGAAGCACTTAGAATTTAAAAATCATTTTTGTTCATTGAGAAATACCTTTAGTTATCACAATGGAACACTCTTCTCTCCAATGACGCTAGAAAAATGAGGGGCCATCGTGTTTAATAAAATAAGAATTTCTTCTCTCTACATGGTCAGTTTAATGAGAACACTTGAAAATGAAATAATGCAATTGCTGCCTTCTTCTGGGTGGCGTGCTCTCTGTGCTAAATTTAAGTGACAGTAAAAGGTAATGGGTTGGAGGAGGAAAACTGTAATTTCCTAGTTTATTGGAGTAGTGAAACCCAAGGGATCAGTGATGGAACTTGAACTGAGTGACAAGAAGAACGGAGAGGTGTTCTGATTGTAGAGGTAAAATAACGTTGGCTACACTTGAAGTGAAATTTAAAAATGTACATTCCCTTGGTTTGGGTGGTAGTAATCTGCTTCTGACGTGGAACGGCACTTCCTGCCCTTCAGCCTCTTCTATTACCCCGCTGGAAGCTGTATCATCTTTGAAGATGAGGTATGCAGTTTTCTCAGTCATCTTATCCATTACAAAAATAGGTTTATTTTTTTCTTGTAATGTGGAAGCAATTGGAGCTGTGTTGTGACATCGTAGCCTCAAAATGGACTTCACAAGCATAACCTGTGATTCCCTCAGAAACACCCCAGTGTTGGCCTGCTGGGGGTCCTCAGGTGAATTTCAACAGCCCCATGTTAGGTGAAGCCCGAGCATGTTACGTAGAGAACCTAGGTCCTTGGTGAGTTCTGGATGAAACTTAAGCAATGAAGTAGAAAGAGCACTGGATTTGGAGTCAAAAGGCCTGGATTCTGACCCTGACCTGGTCTTTTACCATTTGGTAATTAGCCTCAGGGCTCTGTAGTTAGGAAGCATAGCAACCCGGATTCCTGTAGTCAATGGACACCCTCTTCGGTGGCAGTTAATAGGCCCCAGAGCCATCTTCATTCTTTTCCGTTCTTGTCTTCCTTGGCTTCAGTCCGACCATCTTGGTGTAAAGCCCCCTCCTCCTTCCCCACTGCCACCCAGCCCCTGGGGGTCTCCCAGCCTGGGAAGAACTCTGTTGGGCTTTATGGACAATGCTATCTGCCTGGCATTTGAGCTTATAGCCTGAGCTGTGCTTGAGTCCTCCCCACTATGCCCAGAGGCACATATCAGAGAGCTGGCCAGTAGAGATCTGGACCCCTAATTTTGCATGCATCAGCTGGGGGAGCCATCTGGTCCACCCATCCCACTTAGGTCAGTTGCACACTGCTCCCACTCATTTCCATCTGTTTATGTCTATGGGGTTTTTTAGTTTAGTAAACACTGACCTCGGACATTTGTGAAGACGTAATCAAAATCTTAACTGTAAGAACATGACGTACTGTTGGTCAAGTGTTTACTATCAGTCAGGCACAAAAACCCTTTGATGTATGGATAGAGTTGAGGAAGAATCCTCAGAAAGTAGGATGTGCCCAGGATCACGAGAGCTTGACCTCAGAGCCTAGGTCCTCATTCTACCACATCTCACCGTGTCTTTATGCGCCGATGCCTCTGTCGTGTACACGGATGCCTCTCAGTTGTAGTGTGCATATATATATATATATATATTACCCGAGAATCTTGGAAAATGCGGACTCTGATCTAGGACTTCTGGGGTGAGACCTGGGATTCTGTGTGTCTACCAAGTTTTGGGGGGAGGCCAGTGCTGGTTCACGGACCACATTTTGATTAGCAGGAGTGCCCGGTCTCAGAACTAAAAAGGAGGTCAAGAATGTTATCACCCGATGGGGCATTTTTAACAAAAATATTGCTGAAGTGCTATTACATGACAAAGTGTTCTTTTGCTTTTAAAGACCACATCGACTACGATGCTTAGTTGTATTGACAAAACATTTTGTTGTTCCAATTAACAACATGATGTAAAAAATTTGGTGAGGGAATGCAGCAGGTTATAATGTTCCTGCCCTACTTGCGGACTTCAGCCTGGCATTGGTAGTGTTGGAAGCAGGAGACTTTGAGTGTGCTTCAAGTAGTTTTTATACTCCCCTGACCCAAGATTATATGTAAAATCATTCAAGTATGTACATATGTGCATTTTCTGAGCAAAGAACTTCTCATCACATTCTCCTTGGACCCGTGAACTAAAGTAGGTTGAGAACTACTGCTCCAGCAGAAATATGCGCTCCTGCAAATGGGTCTGAAATTTCCCTATTACTGAAGCCTTGACTAAGAAGGGTCCGTAGTAATGTATGCAATTTATTTGTATCAGATGCTGTGAGTTCCCGGGCTGCTGACTGCATAATTGAAGCCCTTTGAAAATGCCAGTTGATAGCTATAATTAGGTAAAAATAAATGCACTAGACCCTTTAGATAACTTTCCTGATGACTGCTGGCCAAAGCCCAAGCAAAGTACTCCCTGATTTCCGTGGCTTTGAAAGCCAATGACCTTCAGCTTCCTTCCCTCGCTCTTGTGATTGGCATTAGAGCTGTATGTGTACCAGACCCACCCAGCCAGCAGCCCGGTGGAGGGGGGCTCATCACTACTTACCCAGGGTCTCAGCACTTCCACCTCTGTAACCACAAAATGAGCTTGATCAATATTTGATGATTAGTGACCAGGAAGTAATTACAGAATTAAAAAAATCAGAAGTCATAAATACATTACATGCATATGAGCTCGGGTACTCTTAAGCACACCACACCACTCTGATGGTTCAACCTGGAAATAGCTCTGGTCCTGTTAATGGCTATGAACACCTACGTTGAAACCAGCATCCTTCTGTTTTCATATTTCCATATTTTTTTCATGAAGCTGAAAGATTAGCACCATGGCCCCAGAGTCAGACTGCATGGATTCAAATGTAATTCTCCCATTTAATAGCTGCATGACTTTGGCCATGGTACTTGTTCCCCACCCCCACTCTCCAAGGGTCAGTATCTTCTTCCTGCCAAATGAGAATAACGATAGTAATATTGATGGTACTGACCATAAGGTCGTTTCGAGGATTAAATGGAATCATCTCTGTAAAGCACACAACCCAATGCCAGGCACACAGTAAGTATTCCCTGAGCACTGGCTGCCATTATTACTCTCTAGGCCAAAAGTAATGTCTTCTTTAACAGGTGTGTGGGGTACGAGGGGTTATTGTTGCTTATGAACGTGAACTCCTTACATTAGTGGGGGAGAAATTCAGAACCTTTGTGTTGCTGGTCATAGTCTTCCTTTCCACCCATCACCTCCTTATTTGGACACTGATGACTACTCTAAAGCCTCAGTTTCTCCACTCTTCTAGCTTTGATGACATGCATTTCTGCTCCGTGCTCCTGCACTCACTGCCCACTAGTACAGTCACATGTCTGATCTTTCTCATTTCTTTTTTTTTCATTATTTTAAAAGATTTTTATTTATTTATTTGTCAGAGAAAGAGAGCACAAGTAGGCAGAGCTGCAGACAGAGGGAGAGGGAGAAGCAGGCTCCATGCTGAGCAGGGAGCCTGACGTGGGGCTCCATCCCAGGGTCCTGGGATCATGACCTGAGCCGAAGGCAGATGCTTAACTGACTGAGCCACCCAGGCGCCCCATGATCTTTCTCATTTATTATTTTTATTTTTTCCGGCTTTACTGAAATAAAATTGACATAGAATGTTGTGTAAGCTGAAGGTGTGCAGCATGGTGTTTTGACACCCATGTATATTGTGAAATGAGGACCACAGTAAGGTAAGCTAACACAACCGTCACCTCACACTTACCTTTTTTCTTTTCTTTTCTTTTCTTTCCTTCCTTCCTTCCTTCCTTCCTTTCTCTTTCTTTCTTTCTTTCTTTCTTTCTTTCTTTCTTCTTTTCTTTTCTTTTCTTTTCTTTTCTCTTCTCTTCTCTTCTTTTCTTTTCTTTTCTTTTTCTTTTCTTTCTTTTTTCTTTTCTTTTCTTTCTTTTCTTTTCTTTTTTTTTTTTTGTATTGAGAACATTGAGGAGCTACTCCGTAAGGAACTTTCAAGTGTACAATCCAGTACTGGTAACCATTAGTCACATGCCTTAAGAACATTTGATCTTATACTTTGTGTAGGTGGTTCTACTCTGAAGACCTCAGCCTCTGACCACATCCATCACTGACTACAACCATCTCTTCCTTTCTCCCCTACTGAGTCTGCTCTTTGTACCTGTAGAACTTGGTGGTCTTCATGCCCTTTCCTTTGACTCAGAACAGAAGCCCTCCCCACTGGAAACCGCTTCCTACCCCTGCCGTGGATTCGGGCGTGTGAAAAGTTGATGGAACTGAGTCTCTACTAAATTTACGATGTGTCTTCTCAGATGAAATTCTTCTCTCTAAACTTCTGTACCACATTTATTTTAATTTTGGGGTAGAAGGAGGTGGAAGGACATGGAAAGGAAAAAGAAGGTGTGAAGGTGTGCCCAAGAGAAAGAAATATATCTGTGAATAAACATTTTGTTACCATCTGTGATGTAGTGGCAAATCCTGGAGAAATTCTGGCTCACACCTGGAGTGTTCCAGCAGAAACTGGCCACCAACCACTTGCCACTCTTTCTGAAGAGGGGCTCCTGTGTTTAGCTACAGGGTTGGACTAAAGTGGCCCCTGAAGTAGGTTCTTTTGCTTCTTTGTTGACTGTTTCCCTGCCAGTGTGTGCTTTCACAGCATAGAGTCTTTTTTCTATCTTTTCTTTTTTAAAGAGTGACATAATTGACACATAACACTATGTTAGTTTCAGGTGTACACTGTAATGATTCATTATTCGTGTATATTGCCGCACGGACGCCACAATGCGTCCGAGTCTTCAATTTGTATTTCCGGTGCCCAGAGCAGAGGCTTCTCCTAGGTGTTCAGGGGACGTGTCATGGTCAAGAAAACAATTGAAGATTGAACTGAACTCAAAAGCTGATAGCTCAGGTTCCTTCTAGCCTGAAAATTCTAATTCCTCTGATTTCAACCGTGACAGCTCTGGTTAAGCCTCCTGGAGGGAAATCCTGTGCTCCTCCCTTTGTTTTAACCACCTCTTTGTGGTTGAATAGTATAGGTTTTCAATCAGGTCCTGGGAGGGTGTCAATTTCCTGTCGTACTTAGCAGAAAGTGATAGAATTTCAAATGTGTTGCTCTTTAGAAATGGCGTTCTTCTTTCTGATGCCCAGGATTTCTTCATGGGGCGATGGCTGATACGCAGTGGGAGGGGGGCATTGAAAACCTGGACTTGCCTTAGCAGGACTCTGTAGTTACTAGGAGGCATTCCTCGAGGGGTTAGCCCTTGCACTGTTAGCTTGCTTTGCATGTGGTTTAAGCCAGGACCAAAGAACTGACTTAGCTAGAAGAGGCTGAAAGCCCTTGAAACTGGGTTTTCCATTCCAATTTGCTAATTAAACATAGATGTTCATTCCTTAAATGTGTATAATTAGTAATTCTCATGATTTGTGTTGTTTTTTCGTCAAGCAATCTGTTTGGGGAGCTTGAAGCAACTGGGGCATTGCTGGCTTTGGTGAAGTTTATTTAATTTCTTTTTATGACATTCTTCATCTTGGAAATGGGGTTTTCAAATATTGCTTTCCCAGGCATCATTACTGATTTTCTGGTTTTTATTTCAGGACTGGGACTGGTTCAGGGTGCCAGAGAAGGATTTTCTGGTGCCCTGCATTAAAGTTGTAATACCCAAGAAAATTGTCTGATTGTATGTGGTGTCTCAGATGTGGTACCTTATTGAAAATGTTTCAGATTTTGACAGTGTGATGGGTTGATTATCCTTAATTTATATTCCAAATGATCTTATTTTCTTTAAATTAATATTTTGTGCAATCTTTGAGATTCTATTTGGCTTTCTAGCATCATTTAGGAGCATTTCATTGGCATTTGCTGTAATTCACTGTCTTTGCGTATTCAAAAAAAGCAAATACATTCTTTGTGTGGCACAGAATGTCTCTTCATTTTAAAGTTCACATTGACTATGAGCCAAACCGCTTGCTACAGCCTTCGCAGCAACAGTAAGTTTACAACTGCTTATTACTTAGACGAATACTAATGCTAGAAAGGGCTTTATATCCTACTCCCAAATGGCTCCCCACCCCCCACCCCACAAACTTCTTTCAAATAGTCTTACTCCCTTGTCTTGGAATGTCTTTAATTCCATCTCCTACTCCATTTCCAGGCCACCTCCTCCAAGAAGCCTCCCCAGCCTTCCCTCCCTCCATACCTGGAATTGGTGGTTTTGTCAGCTCCTCTCTGACCCTCTTGCCAGGGTGCGGCTTACTGTGGAGGTCAGTGAGTTTCTAGAACACTGTTGCCATTAGGCAGATACTGGAGAAGAGCAGGTATGCAGTTCGGACCTGACTCCCTCGCAGTATCTGGCACAGCGCCTGGGGAGTGCGGCTTTGTTGCATGAACAACCTTCCTTATTATGTTGAGCAGATCCTTTTAGGGAACCCTGGTTGAGCCAGATGGCCAGGGTGAAGAAGGTTCTGATCGCAAGTGGCCAGATCTGAGGGCTTAGAGTGATTGCTAGTGTGATCTTCAGTCACCTCACTTTTCTGAGCTTAGTCTCCTTCTTGTATCCATTACAAATCTTACCAATACCTGAGGTACAGCGTTTGAAAAGGTGCTGTGAGGATTAAAAGAGCACATATATGGGTAGACATTTTATTTATTTTATTTTTTTAAAGATTTTATTTATTTATTTGACACACAGAGAGAGATCACAAATAGGCAGAGAGGCAGGCAGAGAGAGAGGAGGAAGCAGGCTCCCTGCTGAGCAGAGAGCCCGATGCGGGGCTCAATCCCAGGACCCTGAGATCATGACCTGAGCCGAAGGCAGAGGCTTTAACCCACTGAGCCACCCAGGCACCCCTGGGTAGACATTTTAGAAACTGAGAGCAACAGGTACTGAATTGCCACCTTTAGAGCTTCATAGTTCTCCAATGGAGGGATTAGTGCCCACGTTCCTCACTGGGTTATTTGTTAAGGAATNGGTATTTAACAAATATTGGCCGGGGGGGGGGGGAATTGGCCTGGGGGGGGGACTGTCCTGATGTGGGGGCTTTCCCAGCCCCTGGCGAATGTCTGTGGAAGACAGACTGCTTGTATCTTGGATTACACAACTTAAAAAAATTAATTTTTTTAAGCTTTGCTAGCTAGCTCCAGCTCCTCAGCTCTAAAATGCAAAGTAATTACATTTGTGAGTAAACGTTTCCAGGTCTTTGAATGGCAGCCAGTAAAACGGGCTAAATATTATTATTTTTTAGAATCCCTGTCCTTGATGTGGGGGGAAATATCCTATTTGCTTGCCCGGATTCCCGCCTCGGATTTGGAGAACACTCCGAGAAATGTTTCCCCCTCTGAATTTTCCACCGCAAGGTGTTATCTGGATTGCAACAGCCACGCCAGCCCCGAGTGTGATTTTTCCTTTAGCCAAGGGAAACCAAGGGTTAAAACGAAGGCCCTCTGAGCACCCCCCTCCCCAGGCGGGCTGCAAAGGGTGGGGGCTTAGCAGCCACTCACTCCTCTTCTCACCTCCCTCCCACCTCAGAGGACTGGCTGCTCCCGCCCTCCTCCCTCTAGCCCTCTCTCCCCCACCCACACATTCTTCCCAGAACCTCTCTACCCCATGGCCCACTTTGCTTTCCTGGGACCAAAGGCAATCAAGCCTCAAGAACGACAACTTGCGAGGAAAGGTCCCCTCCCCCTGCGATGCTGCTTACTTGAAAAGCAGTTGTTATTCTGTCTCCAGATCGCAAATAGCCTCATTTAAAGCTCTACCATTCAAAGAACTATTGAAGGGAGAGGGGGAAGGCCGAGATCCAGATCCCACCCGAGTCCAATTCATTTAGCACCTGACGCCGGCATCAGGGTCTGGATGGGTCTGGGCTCTTAAGTCAATGGGGCCCGGTTAATGAAGTTTGCCTAAGGTGGCAGGGGATTAGGCCTCGCATTCTCACATAAATTACCCATCCTCCAGTCCCCTTTGTCCCTCGATATTTTCACCACAAAGGGGCTGGCGGGGGGCGGGGGGGAGCGGCTCAGAGGATTACCTAAGCAAGCCCCTATCTGTCACAGACGTGATTATAGACCTGCCTTTTGGAAGGGAGGTATTTCGGGATTTTCTCATGACTGGAGCTCCTCCTTGTAAGGCCTGTGCTTGGTTTTCAATCCCCTGCATTGAAATGACCAACTGGCAACACTTTCAGTTCAAGCATCTTTTCCAAAGAAGTTGAGTTTTTTTCTTTAGATTTTCACTTCACATTCTTTTGGGGACCCCCGAGGCAGTACTTTTGTGGGCTAACAGAGAACAGAATGTTGGTGTAAACCAAATATCTCCTCGCTCCCGCCACCACACCCTCCCCCCTCCAAGAGTTTTGTGATCTTAACAGTGTGCTGGGTTTCTTAAAATAAAACATCCACTTCTCCTTCAAGCCTTGGACTACAGACTTGGGTCTTAAGTCTGTCTTTCTACAGATGGATTACACCCTTGTTTTTATCAGCTGATGAAAAGGAATTCATGTGAGGTCTCCTTTGCCATTCATCAAGGGCCCCCCAGGAGGAGCTTTCCAGAAAGGTCTGTGCTAATTGCAAGCTAACCATTTCCCTAGCCCATAACAAAATGCTCGGGCATCTTGGGTGCTGCTGACACAGATGGAGAGGGAGAAAGGAAACAGCTGGCTGGTTCCTGACTTTTTTCACACGCCAGCCTGCTAGCCTTTGCAGATGGGGGACTTTGAGACTGCTCATTGCCTCTGGGCAGGGAGCTACCAGGGTTCCAGCTCTACAGCGGGACTCAAAGTCCTCAAACCCTTTAAAGGCTGACCTTGAACCTTGGACTGAAGGGGGCGTGAAAGTAACCACATTTAAAATCAATGTAGGGACGCCTGGGTGACTCAGTTGGTTAAGCATCTGCCTTCGGCTCAGGTCATGATCCCAGGGTCCTGGGATCGAGTCCCACATCAGGCTCCTTGCTCAGCGGGGAACCTGCTTCTCTCTGTGCCTCTGCCTGCTACTCTGCCAGCTTGTGCTCTCTCCCTCTCTCTCTGACAAACAAATAAAATCTTAAAAAAAAAATAAAATCAGGGTAACTTCTCCCCTGCTTTCTGCTTCTCCCAGGAACAGGTGAGCAATTCGGTAGTTCTGCTATTACGGACAAGCTGACCATGTGTGCCACCAGCGGGGACCATATTCCTCCTACCGCGGCTACCTGTTCCCTGCCCCTGGCTTTGGCACCCCCAGCAGTTTCATTGCTCTGCTAGTGAGTCAGGCTTCTTGGTAGATATAGCCAACTGCCTTCTTGTCTCTAGGAAGTGGATCCCATTTCCTTCGACCCTGGGACTCCTCCTTTGCGGTCCCTGGCCCTCTCTGAGGTAGCAGAGGCCCAGACGAAGAGCACCCCGAGACGGTCTGCTGTCCACATTCTGCCTCGCGTTTCCCGTCTGGAAGGGGTGTGTGTGCGGGAGAGCCTCTCCCACTTGGTGGATCAGGCAGCCAAGTCCAGGGAGGCCTTTGGCAGTGACCTTGGCCCGGATATTGTGCTGGCTCAAGACTGGGCTGGGATTTGGGTTTTCCATTCTCACATAGTTGGAGGGGGTGGCAGCACAGGTGGGGTTCCGAGGACTCCTGAAGGGAGCATTGTCTTCTCTTTGGTAGCAGTAGGGAGCAGGGTTGGACCTGGGCCTTGAGCCGGCTCCCATCAGCGCCTCTGAGTCCTGCCGGCATCCGGCATCCTGGGCTGCTGGTGTAGAGGGTTTTACCACGGCCCGTCGCTTTGGCTTCTCTTGTGCTCTAAGGAGAGTATTTCAATTTTAAATAAAGTTGCATTGATGGTTCTGTTTATTGCTTCAAATCCTTCCTTTTTGCCGGGGCAGCTCTAGGAGAAATTCTTCTTGCCAAGTTTTATGGATCACTTGTTTGTCTCAAAGTAAACGCAGAGAATCCCCAAGGCTGGGGCAAGAATGCTGGGCCAGTGCCCTCTTGGATCTAGGGCAGCTCTGTAGCTTCAAGGTTATTGATAAATGTGGCAGAGAGGTGCGCACAAAGCCTCTGGCTGCTGGAGGGGAAACTTGTGGTGCAGGGCTAGGAGTAGGAGGGGAGTAGGAGGCAGCCTTAGAAGGCGGTCAGGTGCATCAAGACAATGTCTCATCACTGGGCAGTTTGTCTGCTGTTAGGACAGTGAAGCTTTGGATTTGTCTTTTTTTCAAAATTTTATTTCTTTTTTTTTATTATGCTATGTTAGTCACCATGGATTCGTCTTGCAGGGATCCTGAACTGGGGACTTCTCACAATTTCACCCCAGATCCAGGTCTGTTTGCTTCGAGTCCTGAACCAAATTCTTGTCCTTGATCATTAAGTACCTGGCTACTTCGGTTCTTAACCAGTTCATATGTTTGTTTCACTGACGGCTGCTCTGGTCATGAAAGCCATTTATTCATTCACTCCCTCACTTCCCTGTGCGTTCAACAAATGCATCTTGAAATTACGTGGATGCCGGGCCTATCGTTCGCGTAAGTGTGAGTGGATGTTTCAGACAGAGGCATGAGGCAAATATGAAGTTTGCCACCGAGGCTTCCATTTATGAAGCGTTTGGGTATCTTCCCATCACCACAGGTCTGATGGCCAGGGGACATTGTCGGGAACGCAAAGTCTGGAATCACAGAATATTTGCACGCGCGAATGAGGACCCAGGACCTCTCATTGTGACTCCTGGAGTAACTGTCTCCTGGCTTCCCTGGGAGAAATGTAAGAGGATGAGCGGGGAGAGGAAGAGAGCAGAGAGCTTTTGTCACCAACACAGCAGAAAGCCGGACCCGGAGCATGCCCACCCTGATCCTGCAGTGTGGCGACAGGGGCAAGACAGCAAAGCAGAATAATTGGTATCTTACCGCGACTTGTCACCGTGTACCAGCCGCAAAATTTCTGTGTTACATGTCTCAGTGCTTGCTGCTGCCAAAGCTTTCCCCCTTTATTTCTATTTTTTTATTCCCGAAATGTTTAATTGGCTCTAATGCAGTTTGAGCGATGCCGGAGTTGATGAGTGCAGTGGGAAGGTGGCTCGACGTTCACATGACTCAGCCGAGGGACTCAGCGGGGCATCGCTTTTGCTCCTGAGGACTCTGCTGAGCTTTGATCAGCCTGTCCGGAAAGAGAGCATTTTATCGATTGGTTCATGGCCATCTTTGTTGTTGTTGTTGTTTAAAATATCTTGTCGTAAAGCCTCTTTGTGTAATATAATTCTGGAACGATCTCACATTGATTTTTTCTTTTTTCCTACTTTCAAAAACACAACAATCCGGGCGGTTTCTTAGTATCCTGGAAGGACAGGGAGTCAGCCTGCGCCCGGGTCCGTTCGGGCCTGCTGTAACAGAACACTATAGACCTGGGATGGGGGTGCGCTGATAAACAACAGATACTTATTTCTCACAGTTCTGGAAACTGGAGAGTGTGAAATCAAGTCACATGAGGTGCCGGGTGAGAACTTGCTTTCTGATTCCTGGACAGCTGTCTTCTCTCCCCACCTGGCAGAAGGGGTGTGGGAGCTCTCTGCGGTCCCTTTTATCTGGATGCTAATCTCATTCATAACCAAATCACCTATCAAATCCCCTATTGCCAAATACCATCACTTGGGGGATTAGGAGACCAGCTTTGGAATTTGGCGGGGGCGGGGGGGGGAACACTCCAACATTCAGTCTATAGCACCTTCTCAGTGAATGTTTTGGGTAGTGAACATTAACTTTATTAAATAATAAGCAAACCAACAGAGTTTTTATGATCATATTGAGGGATTCTGTTAAATGACAAGACTTGTTAGTATGTGTGCAAAATACTCCTGATGCACCTGGTTTGTTTCAGGAGTGCCCCACTGGGAATGAGTGTGCGTGGGTTCTAGTGACTCTGCCCTTAATTAGCTATGACCTTGGGTAAGTCACTTCCCCTCTCCTCCTACTTGTTGTCCTGATCTGTAAGACGAGGGGTCTCAGTCTCCACTGGATCTCTCACCAGCTTTAACATCCTAAGGTTTAAAAAAGCTCATAGAAGACAACCTACTTACTCACAGAAATTGGTTGAAGCAAATGGAAATTTAGTTGAAAGGCTGACTTTTACAATCTGGTACAAGGACCTTATCTCAATGGGATTTTGAACTGATTTATTTTCTCTTTGTTTTAGTTTTTCATTATTAAAGTATCGTTGACATCAGTGTTATATTAGTTTCAGGTGTACTGACACAGTGATTTGACAATCCCATATGTGACACAGTGCTCACCATAAGTGGGGTCTCTGTCTGTCACCATACAACGTTTCTACAATATTATCAAAGATATTCCCTGTGCAGTACATTAAAAAAAGAAAAACAACCAAACAACAACCACAAAAACAAACGGACTCTTCAATAGAGTGGTTGCCCAAGGGGATGGATGAAAGAGGCGAAGGAAATTAAGAGGCAGAAACTTCCAGTTATAAAGTAAGTATGTCCTGGAGATAAACTGATTTTCCTTGAGTCAAACTATGACCAACTCTCAGTTCTCCGCACCGATAAAGGACGACTGATGTGGGCTTGAGGGTCTCTTCCACCTCCACGCACGAGTTGCAGATTTTGTGCCCAGAATAATACTGGCATGTGTTCATATCTTAACCATGTGCCAACCAATCGTCGGGAGACGTGATGGCTAGACAGGTGTTGGGGGGCAAGAGAAGATAGTGGCTGGGGCTTAAACCCATTTGTTGGCAAGGCGGGCATCTTTACACTGCTGATAACTTAAGGAATGTCAGGTTCACTGAGAGCTTATCCGATTTTGGAGGAATGATTTTAACCAAATGTATATCAGACACTGATCTGTAATTATCAAGTATCATTTCATCCACTTACTAATTATATTGACAACTGGCACTGGTTGCTCGGACCCTTAAGTTATACCCTTTAGCGGGGCATTCCACTCAGGACACCAAATTCTAGACTCTTGAATGCTCCAGGGAGAGCAGCGTTGAAATATTTCCACATGTATTCTCCCTTTTCCAGTAGAGATCATCTTGCTGAGGTGCCAAATCTCAATCCCAAAGACTCTGAGCGCCTTCAGAATTGTAATTCAGGACTGAGGCCGTGTCTGTCCACCTTGATGAGCCTGATCAATTTCTTCTGCTTTCTCAGCCACTGATTTATAAGTGGTCTCTTGCTTTGAGGGGTGGATATAACTTCTTGATGAAGACCCTTTCCATTTTACTAGGTAGTAGGCACTTTAATATTTATTTGAAAACAGTTGTATCTCACTTTTTTACTAGTACAGCTTTAGTTACCGTCAAGTGTTTATGGTGCACTGGGTTGTGTGCGAAGTGCTTCCCATGAAGGATCTTCTTTAGTCATCATGTCAACCCTATGCACATCTGTCCAGTAGAAATTTCCAAGGTGATGGAAACGGCCTATAATACCAGCACTATTTAACTCCAGCAGCCACTAGCCCATGTGAATATTGAGCCCTTGAAATGTTTTTAGTGCAACCAAGGAGTGGATGATTTGATTCATCAGCTTTGATTGTGATAAGTTAAGATGTAAATAGGCAATATGGCCAGTAGCTACAGTATTGGATGATGTGGCTATGAGGTATAAGGAGGCTATGGATCAAAGAGGCTAAATAATTTTCTCAAGGTCATGGAGCTAGCAAATGGCAGAGTGCGGATTTGATTCTGAAGCCAGTGTCCTTCTCTCACTGTTCTATGACCATTTCTTAGATTGGTGAGAAAATGCCTCCAGGACCCTTGTAATTAACCATACAAAGGAAGAAAGCTGATAAATACACAGTAAAGGACAATAGGCATTAAAACAGCATGACCTTGGTCCCCAAATACTGTGGTTAATGGAACAGAAAAAACAGTATAAAGATATGAAAAGAGATAACATTGTATTGTAAAATTGAAATTTGCTAAGTGAATAGAATTTAAATATTCTCACCCCCCCCCAAAATGAGAGAGAGAGAAATCTGTGAGATGATGGATGTGTTAATTAACTAGACAGGGAGGGACAGTTTCATATTGTATATGTATATCAGATCATGATATACACTTTAAATATCTTACAGTTTTATTTGTCAATTCGACCTCAATAAAGCTGAAAAAAATATGGGGAAATAGATGTTTGTGTGTTCTATTTATATTCATATATATGAACTGAATATGTGATGAACTGGACGTCACCAAAAAATAAGGAACGGAAGCGCTATTTAACTGATGGCTTGGGGAAAACTGGCTACCAAATAAATATACATAAGCCCCTAACCTGATATATTATATGAAAATCTATTTCAAATGGCATATGATTCAATTATTAAAGAATAAACTTATTTTAAAAATCAAATCACAGAAAAAAAACAGTGGAAAATTCATTTGAGAAACCATCTGTTATGTGGCGAGTTCTGAACTGAAGAAATCATGAAGCAAAAAAATATATAGATTTTGGCTGCCTAAGAAATAAAGACTTATGGAGGTGCCTGGCTGGCTCAGTCAGTGGAGCATGTGACTCTCGGGGTCGTGAGTTCGAGCCCCATGCTGTGGGTAGAGATTACTAAAATAAATAAAGAAACTTTAGAAAAAGAACTAAAGACTTGTGAACAATGAAAAAAATACTTAGAATAAAAAGGAAAACAGATTTGGGGAATATTTGTCTTAAGACACCCAGGTAAGTTAATGGAAAAGAACTTGGACAGACAATTCACAGGTCAGGGGATACAATTACCGAATGAACTATAGGGAGCAGTGGAAATGGGGCTTTTTAAAGAGGTACAACATAGATGATGATGAGACAGCATCTCATACCCTTTACGTTACCAAAATTTAAGAAAAACGATATTTCTGTGCGTTGGAGAGAGGTGGTACACCTGGTTTTTCATATGTTGCTTATGGCAGCTAAAATTCCTCTGATTTAGAAAGGAAAGTTGATGAAATTTACCACCTTCTACCACCATATCTTTAAAGTGGGGGGGGAAGTCTATAGATTGAATATGTGAATATTTACATTTATAGCGTCAGCCCTAATAAGGAAAGAAAGGGAAGCAGTAGAAAATACCCAGTCATTTAGGGGGCTACACATACTCCTTGGAATATTATACATCTGTTAAAATAATCATTATGCCCACTGTGTAGCAACGTGGGAAATCTTCATAATGACAAATGGAAAACAGTAGGATGTGCCTTTCTTTCTGGGCTGTAATATTTCGACCAAGTTCAAGGATCACGCATGTGGACCTCTAGCAAGGGAGCTACAGAAAGTGAAAATGGTTGGTATGTTAGGATCGTGGGCTTATTGGTGATTTATTTTTATTTTTATCTACCTATATCCTATTTTGTAATAAAGAAATAGAAATGAAAACCCGAACAGGCTGTCGCAGAAATGAACTCTGTCACTGGGCATCATTGCTTGTTGGATTTCTCCCTTGGCCCTCAGAGACCTTCTCCCTATTTAGATGAATTGTGAGCTGTCAAGACTATCCAGCCTTCTGTGGAACCGAGTCAGTAAAAGGAAGTGCTGCTTTAGGTGAAGAGATTTATTCTGTGATGACTGGCAGGAGAAAGGATGTATAAAGACTCTGCAGATTCGGCGGAGGTAGTGGAAATGAAAGGGGGCCATCTGGTTAAATGTGCTGTGGCAAATTAAATGGCATATTATGAACACGAAATACCAGAAGAAAATCCAAATGCAGTAGACTTGGGAAAAGCCCAGCTGAAGCACTCTAAACCAAATCAACTACGGACTGACCATATGCCTCTCATATGCTCTCAGATAGGCCCATGACCAAGAAGAACATCATTCAGGCCAGATTTTGCAGACTACATTCTATGTGGACTTCCCTTAGGGAAAAAAATAAATCAGGAAACTACCCACCCCCTTCCGCACACACACAGATGCCTCCCTCAGACGGAGCTACTGTTTCAATGAATATGATAAATGCAGAATTAGTAAGAAGGCGTTGGGTTTGATTTCTCTGGAGTCACGGTCGTTGTTGAACTCTAGCACCCAACCCAGACAACAGACGTGCATCTGGGTATAAGCTGTTTCTCTCCCCCACTCCTTTCTTTCCTTCCTTCCCCCTTTCCTCTTCCTCCCCACCTGCCTTTTTTTTTTTTTTTACCTTCTTTTCCTAAGCAGTGCTAGTCCCCACCCTTTATCATTCTGGAATGCTTTATCATTTCGCTACACTCTCCCCTTCTTCCCTCTCAGTCTTGCTTTCTGATCTTCCCCATTTCCTTGTTGTTCAGACTCTGGGGCTCTTTCAAGTGCATGTATTTGCATATTCGGCGACTTCTCCTTTCCCCCACGTTTCATGTTTTGACTGCTTCATTTAGAGTGTTGATAAATTGGTCGTGATCCTTGTCTGTAGAGAGTTCTTCCGGGTATTTCCAGTCCCTTTATGATAGCTCTGCTGTAAGCCTGCTTTCAGCGACTCTGTGGTTGTGCTGCGGCTTTGGGGCCATTTGGGTTCCTTTCCAGGGAGATCGCTCCCTGCCTTGGCTTGATGGAGGAGGGGCACAAAAGCAGTGTCTGTGTCTGAAAGGCCATCCAAGGGAAAGAGACTTCGATGGATGTTTCCCACCTAGCTGGAAAGAACCCAACACATCCCAGTGGGAGGTGGGTTAAGACTCTGTAAAAGGAAGTGCCTTCTAATACGGCAGGTCAGAGACAGAATGGGCGATTTCCAGGGTCGGCAATTCGGGGTGTGCAATTGGGCGTTGTATAAAGGCGCCTGGCTGAGGAAAGGCATGGGAGCTAAAATGGAGCCCGTGCTTCGCTCACCAAGCCCCGTGCTTTGCAAGAGGGCCATATCATCCTGGAGGAAGGGGTGCCTGGAGAGGGCGTCTTTCAGTCTTCTACATAAAGGCACCATCTGTGCTAGGGGCAGCCCCAGACATCCCTGGTGGGGGAGCGGGTGTAGTGGCTTCTCTCCAAATTGTTGTTACAGAACAAGGGGGAGAAGGGCTCAGCTTGTGCGCTAGAGGAAGTGTTTGCTTTCTCTCCATCATCTCCACATTTCTCAGCTGGGCTTTGATTCTGCTGCACCACCCAACAATTTTTCTTTTCTTTTTTTTTAAAGATTTTATTTATTCATTTCACAGAGGGAGAGAGATCACAAGGAGGCAGAGAGGGAGGCAGAGAGAGAGAGGGGGAAGCAGGCTCCCCGCTGAGCAGGGAGCCCGATGCGGGCCTCGATCCCAGGACCCTGAGATCATGACCTGAGCCGAAAGCAGAGGCTTTAACCCACTGAGCCACCCAGGCGCCCCACCCAACAATTTTTCTTAACTCGTCCATGGCCACCTTCATCTTCTCATCCTACCTATGCAACAAATGTCCACATTAAGACCCCCCAACTTCCCTGACCTGGATGTGTACCATCATGTACAGTGCTGGGTCCAGTGAATTCTCATTTCTGAGAATGTGTCTTCTCTCCTCTTTTCAGAGGTGATCAACCCCCCACTCCCTGCCCACTACCTAGTACTTTGGGAGGCCAGCAGGAAATAATGCCAACTGAGTGCACTTGGGGAACCATGAAGAGGTCCTGTTGCCTTAGGTAGTCAATGCGCTTGGAACTCCAGTCAGATTAGTGTCTTGAGTGGCTCCTAGAGCTTCTGGTTTTGCGCTCAAGAATTCCTTGACCATAGGAGTTCATCAGCCTCCCAGTAGGGCTGACATCCACACCAATCCTTTGGCTCTCAGCATTGTAACATTTGTAGTTCAGTCCCACCTTTCTTGTGTACATCTTATTTACCCCCAAATGGACTGCAGACTTCTGGAACCAGGTACCACATCAGGTACGCTCCTGCAATTTTGAGCAGGATATCTCAGGATTCTTTCTGAATTCTACTGAATTGATGCTTCCTTCTTCCTTCCCTTCCCCCTCTTCCTTCAACAGATAATTTTTTTGAGCATGCCCTGTGTTTCAGCCTTAGTTCTAGTGAGCAAAAGAGTCCAAAGTCCCTGTTTTAATGGAACTTCCTATTCTTGGCTAGATCTGCCTTTTACTGGCTGGGTAGGGCCTCCACCAATTCACTTCTCCATCTGGGACTTGAGCATGAAGTTTTCACATTTTGGGGTAGACATACCCAGTAGGCAAATATGGCCTAGATCATTCTTTTTTTTTTTCCTTGGGTTGGATTTGTTTAGCCCAAAGTGGCTGTTTTATTTCTACCTTGAGTACCCAGCTCACAATCAGCTTTTATTCCGTCTTTTAAGTATTACTTAAGATTTCCTCTCAATACACAGCATCAGCCTTCTTGTGTCTATATCCTTTAGTCCTCTGTCCTGAGAGCAACTCCCGGAGTTAGCGCCTTGCCTTCTCCAGCTGCAGGAGATAGCCTGTTTAACCATGATAAAGCCTCAGGAGAAAATTGGGTCTTTTTTCTCCTATAATTTTATTTGTTTAAATCTTGACTGCTTATAGTAAATATCCTCTCAAAGATAATTTCATTTCCAAATAATTTGGTATCTGATTTGACGCAGCTTGAGTGTTTATTTTGGGGATATCGTTTTTCTTTTATAATGAGTTTCCCACAATAGCTTTGTTTAATGTCATTACATCTTTTTGCCTGGCTACCAGTAGGACTGTGGCTACTTTCCTGGAGTAATATTAGTTTACTAATAGTAATTGTGTCTCAGGAAACCTCTTTGTTGGCAGTAGCATTTGATTTGGTCTTTATTGGGGAAAAACAGGACTTTTCAAAAAATGTGATTAATTTTTAAAAACCTTAAGGAAATGTGATAAATTTAATCCCATGTGATGTGTATGGTGTTTTCAGCCCAGTGATTATTCACGTGTTATGTGCGTTTCACTTTCAAGATCCTAAGGTATGATCAATAGCAACGTATTACCTAAGTAAGGCAACTAAGTACGTTCTTCTAGGAATGGGTACTGATTCAGGTTTAATTATTAGATGGGTTTGGTCTAAGGAGGTGAAGGTTCTATTTCCGATGCATAATTTCCACATATGTCAAGTGTAAATTTACACGAGAACTCTAATAATGGCCTGTCTTTGATGGTTGTTTCCAAGGTTCTGTGAGGATTATAATTAGCAATAAGGAGAGCATTGACCAAATCAGGGCACCACATACAGTTACCTGGAATGCAAAGGAAATGCTTTATTTCAGAATATGCTTCTTTCCATAAGTGAAGGACAGTAAAAGTCACTTTAAGCTGTTTCAAAAGAGTTCTATTTGGCAACGGGTATGGGTCTCAAGATATGGGCCGTGTTGTTCCGCAGTGCTTGGAGAGTTGAAGCCAGTCCAACAACTTCACATATTTCCAGATAGTAATTGGCTTATCATTTTTATTATTTTAAAAACTCAGTTGTTATACTCAGTACATTATCTCTTCTCCAATCCCTCAGCCCTGTTGGATTTTGTGCATTGATATAGCCATTTGTTCACAGTGTCACTCCATCACATCAGTGAGTAAGCAAATCTTTATGGCATGCCTACTATTTTGCAGGTACTGTATTAGGCACTGGGGATATGCTGGTGAACAAAACAGACATGACTTCTCATGAAACTTAATATCTGGGCTCCTTAAGCAATTAGGGAGATGAAATACTAAGTCATTTAATTTCTCTGAGTCTCAATGTCATCATCTTAAAATAGGCATAATGCCTACCTTGAAGGCTTGTATTGGGAATGAAAGGAGACCCAACTCTAAAGCACCAGCGTGGGCGCCTGGGTGGCTCAGTGGGTTAAAGCCACTGCCTTCGGCTCAGGTCATGATCCCAGGGTCCTGGGATCGAGGCCCACATCGGGCTCTCTGCTCAGCGGGGAGCCTGCTTCCTCCTCTCTCCTCTCTCTCTGCCTGCCTCTCTGCCTACTTGTAATCTCTCTCTCTGTGTCAAATGAATAAATAAAATCTTAAAAAAAAAAAAATAAAGCACCAGCGTGATGCTTGGCATATGAGGCATTGTAGAACCTCAGTCAATGGCAGCTCTTATAATCATCGTGAGTCCTAGAGGGCCCTACTATAAAGTTACATAATGTGCAATATGATACTCTTAACTGTACTCACCGTGCTGTACCTTACATCCCCATGACTTATTTATTTAGTGAATAGAATTTTGTATGTCTTGACCCCTTCTTCCCCCATTCCTTAACCCCCTTCCCCTCTGCTAACCACCAATCTGTTCTCTGCAGCTGTGAGTTTTGTTTAGCTGCTCCTTTGTTTAGTTTTTCAGATTCCACGTATAAGTGAAATCATATGGTATTGGTCTTTCTCTGTCTAACTTACTTCACTTAGCATCATACCTTCAGGGTCCATCGATGTTGTCACAAATGGTAAGATTTCATTGTATTTTTATTGTGCCTGAGTAGTATTCCATTGTGTGTATGTGTGTGTGTGTGTGTGTGTGTGTTTATGTATGTACCACATCTTCTTTCTTTATTCATCCATTAATGGACACTTTGGCTGTTTCCATCTTGGCTATTATTGTGGCAGTTAACATAGGGGTGCACATACCTTGTCAAATTAGTGGGTTTTTTTCTTTTAGATAAAACCCAGAAGCGGAATTACTGGATCACATAGTAGTTCTATTTTTAGTTTTTTTTTTTTTTGAGGAATGTCCATACTGTTTTCCATAGTGGCTGTACCAATTAACATTCCCACCAACAGCACACGAGGGTTCCCTTTTCTCTGCATCATCACCAACACCAACACTTGCTGTTTCTTGTCTTTTTGATAATAGCCATTTTGACAGGTGTGAGATGATATCTCATTATGGTTTTGATTTGCATTTCTCTGATGATGAATGATGTTGAGCATCTTTTCATGTGTCTGTTGGCCATCTGGATGTATTCTTTGGAGAAGTGTCTGTTTGTGTCTTCTGCTCATTTTTTAATTGGATTATTTGTTTTTTGGGTGTTGAGATGTATCAATTCTTTACATGTTTCAGACACTAACCCTTTATCAAATAGGTCATTTGCAAGTATCTTCTCCCATTCAGTAGGTTGTTTTTTAAGATTTGTTGATTGTTTCGTTCGCTGTGCAGAAGCTTTTTATTTTGATGTAGTCCCAATAGTTTGTTTTTACTTTTATTACCCTTCCCTCAGGAGACATATCTAGAAAAATGTTGTTATGGCCAATGTCAGAGAAATTACTGCCTGTGGTCTTTTCTAGGATTTTTTTATGGTTTCAGATCTCACACATAGGTTTCTAATCTGTTTTGAATTTATTTTCGTGTATGGTAAAGAGAAAGCTATTCAGTTTTATTCTTTGGCATGCGGCTGTCCAGTTTTTCCAATACCATTTGTTGACGAGACTGTCTTTTTCCCATTGGATATTCTTTCCTGCTTTATTGAAGATTAACTAACAATATAATTGTTGGTTTATTTCTGGATTTTCTATTCTGTTCCATTGATCTGTGTGTCTGTATTTGTGGCAGTACCATACTCTTTTGATCACTACAGCTTTGTGATATAACTTGAAGTCTGGCGTTATGATACTTTCAGCTTTGCTTTTTCTTTTTCTTAATTGCTTGGCTATTTTGTGGTTCCATATATATTTTAGGATTTTTTGTTCTAGTTCTGTGAAAAATGCTGTTGGTGTTTTGACAAGAATTGCATTAAATCTGGAGATTGCTTTGGGTTGTATAGACACTTCAACAATATTTGTTCTTCCAATTCATGAGCATGCAATGTCTTTCCGTTTCTTTCATTGATCTTTTATAGTTTTCAAAATACAGGTCTTTCACCTCTTTGGTTAGGGTTATTCCTAGGTGTCTTATTATTTTTGGCGCAATTGTAAATGGGACTATTTTCTTAATTTCTCTTTCTGCTCTTTCATCATTATTGTATAGAAATGCAACAGATTTCTTCACATTGAATTTTTCTCCTGTGGCTTTACTTTATCAGTTTTTTATTTATTGTGAATTTATTTATCAGTTCTGATAGTTATTTTGGATGGTCTTTAGGGTTTTCTATGTACAGTGTCATGTCATCTGCAAATAGCATGTGTTACTTCTTTTTTATCAATTGGATGCCTTTTATTTCTTTTTCTTGTCTAATTGTCATGGCTAGGATGTTTGTTGTTTTTTTCCCCTAGTTCCTTTAGATATAAAGGTAGGCTGTTTATTTGAGATTTTTCTTGTTTCTTGAGATAGGCCTATAATGCAATAAACTTCAGTCTTAGAATTTCTCTTGCCACATCCCATAGATTTTAGTATGTTGTATTTTCATTTCCGTTTGTCTTCTTTTTTAAAAAAAAAAGATTTACTTATTTATTTGAAAGAGAATGAGTGAGCAGGGGGAGGAAGAGAGGGAGAGGGAGAAAAAGAATCCTGAAGCAGACTCCCTGTGCAGTATGGACCCTCATGTGGGGCTTAATCCCAGAACCCTGAGATCATAACCTGAGGTGAAACCAAGAGTCAGTCACTCAACCTACTGAGCCCATCCAGATGCCCCTGTCTTTTTTTTTTTTGAAGATTTATTTACTTATTGGAGAGAGAGCATGCATGAGTGAGGGTAGGGGGCAGAGGGAGAGGGAGAATTTCAGACTCCGTGCTGAATGCAGAGCTTGATGTGGGGATCAATCTCACAACCCTGAGATCATGACCTGAACTGAAATCAAGAGTCAGATGTTTAACCAACTGAGCCACCCAAGTGCCTTTCTTTTTTTTTTTTTTTTTTTTTTTTTTTTTTTTTTTTTTTAAATTTTTTTTTTTTTTTTTTTTTTTTTTTTTTTTAAAGATTTTATTTATTTATTTGATACACAGAGAGAGATCACAAGTAGGTGGAGAGGCAGGCAGAGAGACAGGGAGAGGAGGAAGCAGGCTCCCTGCCGAGCAGAGAGCCCGATGCGGGCCTCGATCCCAGGACGCTGAGATCATGACCTGAGCCGAAAGCAGAGGCTTTAACCCACTGAGCCACCCAGGCGCCCCCCAAGTGCCTTTCATTTTCATTTGTCTTAAGGTGTTTTTTGATTTATCCTCTGATCTTTATGTTGATCCACTGGGTATTTAGTAACATGCTGTTTAATCTCCACATATTTGTGATTTTTCCCCCCAGTTTTCTTTCTGTGATTGGTTTCCAGTTTCATACCATTGTTGTCTGAAAAGATGCTTGATATGATTTCGGTATTCTTAAATCTATTGACACTTGTTTTGTGTCCTAACATATGATCTTTCTGGAGAATGTTCCATGTGCACTTGAGAAGACTGTGTATTCTGCTGCATTTGGAAGGAATGTTCTGCGTATATCTATTAAGTCCATCTGATCTAATGTGTCCTATGTGTCCTTTAAGGCTGATGTTTCTTTATTGATTTTCTGTCTGGATGATCTATCCTTTGATGTACATGGGGTGTTAAAGTTCCCTACTATTATTATATTGCTGTTGATTTCTCCTGTCAAGTCTGTTAATATTTGCTTTATATATTTGCTCCTATGTTGGGTGCATAAATATTTACAACTGTTTTATCTTTTTTCTGGATTGACCCCTATGTCATTATGCCTTGCCTGTCTTTGTCTTGTAGTAGTCTTTGTTTTAAATTCCATTTTGTCTGATGTAAGTATAGCTATTCCAGCTTTCTTTTGGTTTCCATTTGCAAAACATCTTTTTCTATTCCTTCACTTTCAGTCTCTGTGTGTCCTTCCATCTGAGGTGATTGTCTTATAAGCAGCATATAGATGGGTCTTGTTTTTTAATTCATTAAGCCACTTTATGTCTTTTGATTGGAGAATTTAGTTCGTTTACATTTAAAGTAATTGTAGATAGGTATGTACTCATTGCCATTTGTTAATTTTGTTTATTGTTCTCTTTTTGTTAATTTTGTTAATTGTTCTCTTGCTGTTTTGTAGCTCCTCTCTGTTTCTTACTTCTCACTCTTTTCTGTTGTGGTTTGATATCTTTCTTTTTTTTTTAAGATTTTATTTATTTATTTCACAGAGGGAGAGAGATCACAAGGAGGCAGAGAGAGCAGGCAGAGAGAGAGAGGGGGAAGCAGGCTCCCTGCTGAGCAGGGAGCCTGATGCGGGCCTCGATCCCAGGACCCTGAGATCATGACCTGAGCCGAAAGCAGAGGCTTTAACCCACTGAGCCACCCAGGCGCCCGATACCTTTCTTTAGTGTTATGTTTAGATTCATTCTCATTATTTTTTGTGTCTCTACTATAGGTTTTTGCTTTGTGGTTACCATGAGGTTTAATATATCAGCATATATATATCTCAGTCTATTTTAAGTTGATAGCATGTTACTTTTGAATACATTGTAAGACTGCATTCTTACTCCTTCACAAGTTCTATGCTTTAGTTATCACGCTTTATATCTTTTTATTTTATGTATCCCTTAACTAATTTTTGTAATAATAGATATTTTTACTACTTTTGTTTATTAACCTTCATGCTCTTTTTTATAAATGATTAGCCCATTACATTGCTATCTGTTTACCTTTACCAGTGAGCTATTTTACTTTCATGTTTCCTTATTACTAATTAGTGCCCTTTCTCTTGAGCTTGAAGGAGTCCCTGTAACATTTCTCATAAAGCCCATTTAGTGCTGGTGAACTCCTTTAGTTTTTGCTTCTTTAAAAAACTTTTTTTTCTCCTTCAAATCTGAATGATAATGTTACCAGGTAGAGTATTTTTGGTTGAAACTTTTGCTTTCAGCACTTTGAATATATCATGCCATTTTCTTCTGGCTTGCATGGTTTCTGCTGGAAAATTCTGTTGATAATCTTTGCGCATAAGTTTTTCTCTTGCTGCTTTTAAGATTTTCTTTTTATCTTTATCTTGGACATTTTAATTGTAATTTATCTTGCTGAGGATCTTTTGGGTTCATCTTATTTGGAACTTTCTAGCTTTTTTGGATCTGGGTGACTTTTTCCTTACCCAGGTTAGGGAAGTTTCAGGCATTATGTCTTCATATAAGCTTTCTGTCCCTTCCTCTGTCAGTCTTCTCCTGGCTTCCCTATTAAGCAACTGTTGTTCCACTTGATGTTATCCTACAGATCTCTTAAGCTAGCTTCATGTTTTAGAATTGTTTTTTCCTTTTGATGCTCTGTGTGGGTTAGTTCCACTCCCCTGTCCTCCAGGCCACTAATCCATTCTTCTGCTTCATATGTTCTGTTATTGAGCCCCTCTAGTGTGTTTTTCAGTTCAGTTACTCTGTTCTTCAGCTCTATGATTTAGGTTTTCTTATATTTTCTATCTCTTTGTTGAAGTTCTTTCTGTGTACATCCATTCTTCTCTGTGAGCATCTTTATGACCATTATTTTGAACTCTTTTACTTCTCTTCATTTCATTAATTTATTTCCCCTGGGGTTTTATCTTGTTCTTTTATTTTGAACATATTCCTCTGGTTCCTCATTTTGCTTCACTCTCCGTTTGTTTCTATGTGTTAAATGAAACAGCTTAATCTTGTCTTGAAGGAATGGTTATAGGAAGACTAAGTGTGTGTTTCATTCTGCTGTCTGTACAGGGCCCTGGGCATGGTAACCTCCCAGAACTCTCTCCAGTTGTTTCAGTCCTGTGGGGATCAGAACTACAAGCACCCCTGGCCGCTAGAACCAGGGATTCAATGGGTATCCTCTATGTGGACCATGTGCATTCACGGGTTTTGTTGGGGCCATGGGGAAGCATGGGCCAGGGCAAACTTGCTGACTGGATTTAGTGAGGTGGGTCCCTGGGTGAGTACCAGGATAGAGCATGTGACTCTAGCAAGGTAGAGGGGTAGAGGGAGAATATAAGATGGCTCTCTCCAGTGCTAGTGATGGCAAGGTAGAAGAGTGGAAAGATGGCCTCCAGTGCCTCCATTCCAGGAAAGAGTTCTGACAGACCCCTGCCCCTCTAGCAGGTTTATGATTAGCCAGTGAATTGCCTTCACATATGGTCTATGTACTTTTCAACCTGCTGCTTTTGTGGAGAGTGAATCTGTGTGTGATTCCTTTCAGAGTGGAATCTTAGTTTCCTACAGGTCTTTGAGTCTCTTGGATGTAAGTCTTGGTTTTCAAAGCCAGGTTTGGGGGCTCTCTTCTCCAGTGCAGTTCCCCAGGTTTGGGTTTCCTGGTGAGGGGCTTAAACCCTTCATGTGTCAGGGATATGCTCTAGGTTTCTGAGATTCTCCTTGCTTTTGGGTCATTGTACTGGGGGTGGGGTTTTGGTGAGACTGTGTCTCTGCCTTACCTAGCTATCTCTGTGTGGCCCTTTTCTCCTTTGTTGTGGAGGGGCTGTTCAGCTAGTTTTCTGGTCTTTTTCAGAGAGAATTGTTCTATAATTAGCTGTAGATTTGACATGTCCATAGGAGAAGGTGAGTTCAGGGTCTTCCAATGCTGCCATCTTGAACTGTCCCCTTTTTCCACATGGGCATTTTTAAAAAAAGATTTTATTTATTTATTTTGAGAGACAGAGTGAGTGGGGGGAGGGCAGAGGGAGAGGCAGAGGGAGAGAGAATCCCAAGCAGACTGTGCTGAGCAGGGAGTCCAATGCAGGACTCAATCTCACAACTCTGAGAACACGACCTGAGCTGAAATTAAGGGTTGGAGGCTCAACCGACGGCACTACCCAGGCATTCCCATGTGGGCACTGAAAGACTCAGTTCAAATACATTTGAATGAGAGGACAAAGTACATTAGGTATTCTGTTTCTTGAACTAACCATGGGAAATGTAAAGATGGGTGTTTACTCTAGCATTTTGGAAATTATCAAAAGTCCAGATGGAATGAGCAGTTTCCTTCTTAGCTGCCAGGAATGAGGGAGAGCATAGGTGAAGTTGATGGATTTGAAAATCTGTTCATCTCTGTTAGAACAAATCAAAATAATTCTAGCTGTTCATTTTAGTCAGTTGAGTCCAAAATAAATGGTTAAGGTTTGTAAAGGGATGACAAAGCTATGTTATTTCTTTTCCATAATGAGTACTTTTAGGTGGATGTTTTTAGAGGGTTTTTGTACTATAAAAGAAAGTCTTACTGAAGTTTTTAAAAGTAGAGGTTTCCCTGAGTCCATTAAAATTATTTTTCTTATGGTCCTATCACCATAGATTAGAAGGGACCACAAATTCACCATTTCTTTGTGTTAGTCTATTCAGGCAGCTATGAAAGAGAAACACCACAGACTGGGTGGCTTACAATCAACAGACATTTGTTTCTCACAGTTCTGGAGGCTGAGAAGTCCAAGATTAAGGTCCGGGCAAATTCAGAGTCTGATGAAAACCTACTTCCTTAGACGGCCATCTGCTTGCCATCTCCTCACGTGGCAAGAGAGGGGAGAGAGCTCTCTGGGGTCCCTTTTATAAGGCACTAACCCCACTCATGAAATCTCCACTTTCATGACCTAATCACCTCTCAAAGGCCCCATATCCAAATTCCATCACGTTGGGGGTTAGGTTTCAACGTATGAATTTTGGGGGGGATGCAAACATGTAGAGTCATGGGTCTCAAAGTACATCACACACATATCATGGCTTACGCTCTTTATTTTTTTTAAAGAGTTTATTTATTTGAGAGACAGAGAGCGCAGGAGGAAGGGCAGAGGGCGGGGGACAGGCAGACTCCATGCTATGCACGGAGCCCTATGAGGGGCTCAATCCCATGACCCTGAGATCATGACCTGAGCGGAAACCAAGACTCGGATGCTCAACCAACTGAGCCACCTTGGACCCCCAATTTATGCTATTTAAAATGCTTCGACACCTATCTCACTTTACTCTGCCTAGCAGAGCTGGGATTATCACCTCGGTTTCATAGGTGAAGATGCTGAAATGCAGACTCTTTGTCGAGAATCCGCTTGTCAGAGACAGAGAGTGGGCTAGAAGCACAGTTTTCTTTTTGCACAGCGCTCGGCCATTGCCGCTATGTTTTTGCTCTTTCACTCGCACTGACGTGAATAGGTTAGCACCCAAATGCTTTCAGACAGATGAGAAGTAATTGAGTCTGAGCCTCCTCAAACAAGATATCCATCTATAAAAAGATGGATGTTGTAAGACCGTGAAGATGGCAATCTTAAAAAAAAAAAAAAAACTCAGGGAAGAGTAGTGTTGTGACTAGCGATGGAAAGAAAGCTGCGAGAATGGCACGGATTCCAGAATGCTGTTAATCCAGGCTGCTGGTCCCCTTCCCAAGCGGGGAGGACAGTAATGTGGTTTGTGGGGTTTGTCGGTGCTTTGGATGCACTTAAGCCCCTAAGTGGTTCTTGAGCTCCGGGGTCATGCGTCCCAGAGACCCATCTCAAGGCTCACAGTGCTTTCCCCTTCTGGGGACGAGACAGTTCACTTACAGTCACATTATAGTATTTTAGAAGACGTGGTGTTTCTAGAAGAGACTCGGTATTTCTGGGTAATAGAAGGTCCAACTCTTATTCACAGTCTGGTTGTTTTTATTGGGGAAAAACCTGCCTCATTTTGCTTCCTGCTGCATGCATGCCTACCTTTCACGTTTGTAAGCTCCAGATACGATGTCTGTGTAGGATTGGAGGGGACAGGTGGATGGAGACAGCTTGAATTTCTATTTTACAGCTCTTGCAAGTGAAATAGTTAAAGGAGGAAGGGGCTGGCATTCCTGGCTGTGGTGTGTGGGGAGATTGTGGATTTCAATTATATGGGCTCATGCTGACTCCCAGGACTGCAGATGATCATAGGCTGGCTCTAAATGAAAGACCAAATAAATCTCGAGTTGAAGTTACATAGTGTTTCCAGGATGGCAGGGAAGACCCCGGACAGGCAGTGGAGCCCGGGGCTATGAGCTGTGTGTGGGCCTCCCATTCGGAACCCACTTTAATCAGAACCCTGACACTTAAGGGACTAAACTGGCAGTGGCATCCATTTATCCATTTTATAGAATGGCCCTAGGTAACTACAGGGTCATAATCCAAATCCTATATTAGGATGGGTCCCCAGGCTCATTAGTTGATGGCAACAAAGGAGCAGACTCTGACACATACAGATTCATTAGAGATGGCTGGATAGATTTCTGTCTAGGAGGTCACCCTTAGAAACCTGATGAGTTTCTATGGGTGGACCACAATGCAAATAAGCAAGAATGAAGCTTCGTATTTAATCTGCTTCTGCTCCGAGAAGGCTTGGATATAGTACTGCTTATCCCAAATCCCGACTGAAAAGGGAAGTTGTGTATTGACACTCTTTCTGAACTGGATTAAATATAGGGCAATCAGAAGCCGGGAAGAGGGACAGACAAAAATTGTTAGACGCTAACAAATAGAATTTACTGTTATTATATTAAAAACAGAAAATGGCCTATGTTTATATACCACATGTTATCATGCTTGGTGCTAATAATGCCCGTCTGGTCACTCCTACCCCTTGCTGCTCACCACCGCGGTTCGGGTGTCTAAGAATGTATCTGTTCAATAGTGCAAAGGACACAGATCTGTGTTTCTCAAACTTTTTCGTGATCATTCCAGTGAGGAGGAAGTTAAATTCAATTTAACTGATGCCTAACAATAGAAATGAAATACTAAGGAATGAGATTTGGTAAAGGGGGGTGTGCGTGGTGGGGGGGGGTAGGAGCGGACTGTGATTGCCACAAACCACCGTAACATCTAAGATCATCTTTCATCCTTTCTAGGAACCAGTTTTCTTCCCCCTGTGGGCGATATTGCCCTTGCTGAAAATGCATGATATAGATCTGTGAAACCAGACAATTTATGAAGTGATGTGTAATTGTCTCTTGTTATGGATATGGTTTCCATCGCCCACATTAGCTGCCTCCAACAGGAGGGCGGTAGTGCCAGTGACATCCTTACTATGTGTTAGATCCTTGCAGGGCACAGCTTAGTTTCCCAAACTCACGTAAGTGGCTTGAACCAAACTCACGTATGTGCCTTTCTAAGGCCAGAGACCTGGAAGTTTTTAAAAAAGATTTCATTTACTTATTTGTCAGAGAGAGAGCGCACAAGCAGGGGAAGCAACAGGCAGAGCAGGCAGAGGGAGAAGCCGACTCCCCGCTGAGCAGAGATATCCCCACCTGGGACTCGATCCCATGACCCTGAGATCATGACCTGAGCCAAAGGCAGACGCTTAACCCACTGAGCCACCCAGGTGCCCCTCTAATGTTTACTTTTTTTAAAGGCCACATTGCGAGGTATGTCTCTGTAGAAAGGAGGGGTATTTATTTCTCAAGTTGATTTCGGAGTCTCTGGATTTAGAACTAAATTTTGTCTCTTTCGGGCGCCTGGGTCGCTCAGTGGGTTAAAGCCTCTGCTTTCGGCTCAGGTCATGATCTCAGGGTCCTGGGATCGAGGCCCGCATCGGGCTCTCTGCTCGGCAGGGAGCCTGCTTCCTCCTCTCCCTGTCTCTCTGCCTGCCTCTCTGCCTACTTGAAATCTCTCTCTGTGTCAAATAAATAAATAAAATCTTTAAAAAAAAAAAGAATCTCACAAAAAAATTAAAAAAAAAATAAATTTTGTCTCTTTCTTCCCCACCCCCATGATTTGAAATGTGTATCTTAGCGTCATTTGGAAACAACCTTAGCTGCTTGATATGTGCAGCGATCCTAGGAACATGAGTGAATTGCACACATTGGGTATGGCTTAATAATATTATATTCTTTTTTTTGCAGCATAGGAGTACCTTAACACAAGCTACGAAATACAGAATTTTCCTCATGTTTGGAGAGTCTTTTATTGTCTTAGCTGCATTTTTGTATTGCTTGTTAACTGAGTCTAGGTTTCTGTCGCTAAGCTGCCAAACTCATTTGTTAGCTGATGAATATGAAGGCGCGGTATGGCTAATGATGCCTGGAAATAGATTCCCTGATAAACACAACCTAATAGAAAGGCGTGTGAGGTGCTGAGGGAAGGCCTCATGTCTCCGCTGCAGATCGGCTCATGGAGAAACATGCCGCTGGGGGTTAGGGAATAGATCGCCACTGAGTGATACGGTGACACGAAGAGAAGTTTATTCTGTCACAGATAGCCAATACCCGATGTCTTTTGGCTACCTGATCACTTCGGGTTTTAAAACCACCAGGGATATTCTCTTCCCCATCCTCATTATCCTTACCTCTGCATGATAAACAGGTAATTACTGACACCAAAAATTGATAAGAAAGTATTTTTTTCTGCTGCTGCTTTCATCCTATCCCTTCCCGACAGCTGTGCAGAAACACTCTAGGGGTAGGCGATGTGATTTCTTTCTTTCTTTCCTTTTTTAAGCAGTATTCTATTTTTAACACAGATTGTGTGGATCTTCTGTTAATCTCTACATAGATTAATGGCTCTTAATTTTACCAAATACTGACTTCCTAGTGTGGAGTTTGAAGAGGACAATAGATGGCAGACAGCATTGGCAAGAAGCAGAAGAATGATACTTCACACAGATTTAAGAAAGTGAAAAAAAAAACCCACCCCGATTTTCAACATGCAGTGCCTGAGAAGCACCTATGGATGGAAAACCAGGCTCCTCCTTCTTAGCTCTGGGTAGAGGATACATCAGGCTGTAGTCCATGCCAGTGGGTACCACGTGCAAGTATATGTATGCTGATGTAGAAACGTAGCTGTTTCTTATCTGGACATCAGCCTTTATATTTCAAGTAAATTATATCCATACATTTCTATGTGTAGATTTCCTACCTGAGCCCTGAGAGACGTTTCCCCTTTAACACAATCCCCCCCACCAACCCTTGCTCTCTCCCCGCTTGGCGGTGATGCACATAAACAAATTAAGAATACGAGGTCCCAGAACAGTGAGTTGATAGGTGCTCCCCTCTCTTTAGAGATGTGGAAATTGAGGTCGCCAGAAGCCATGCAAATTTGGAGCTCAGATTGCTTGCCCGGACCTGGCATGTCATGTCGTTGGTCTGACATCATCGTTCCCGATTCTTGGTTTCTTAGGGAAAGGAAGAATGCAAAAATATGTTGGCAGCTTTATCTGGTGGCCAGAGAAAAGTTCTGAGCCAGAGGTAAAGTAAACTTCAAGGAGAATTAAGAGTGGGGAAAGTTGGCTCCCTGGAGCGTGGCATTTTTTACAGAATGATGCATGGGTTAGAAAATGGACTCAAAGAAGATGAAGATCTTTGTGGCAAAATATTTTTATAAGATTTGTAGAGAATATTATAAAAACCATACAGCATACCTTTTCCTGAACACAAAATCCCACTGAAATATGACACTTGGTTTCTAGGATGCCAAAAATCACCCTTTTTTGGTGTAGAGAGTGAGGAGTCATTGTGTGTGTGTGGAGAGAGCTTGCGGCTAGGAGGCGGTTGACCTGGCTGCTAACTTATTTCTCCATGGAAATGTCGTGTGACCTTGGTCAAGTCGAATCACTTCCCTGGACTTTGAGATCTTTTTCTGCAAAAAAAGAGGGTTGAACCCCATGATTTCTGAAGTACCTCACTGTTTCATATGTCTCTACAAATGGGAAGACACATGGTTCATAGCCTTATAATGTTTACCTGGTTCAATAGCACTATTTTCTAGCTTCTGTATATCACTGTAAACATTTTTTAATTTGCGATAGGTAGTTTTTTTTAAGATTTTATTTACTCATTTGAGAGAGAAAGCATGAGGAGGCGGAATAGCAGAGGGAGAGAGAGAGATGCAGACTCCCCGTGGAGCAGGGAACCTGATGCAGGACTCGATCCCAGGACCCTGAGATCATGACCTGAGCTGAAGGCAGACGCTTCACCGAATGAGCCACCCTGGCACCCCACGCTAGGTAGTTTTGTACACAAAGTTCATTTAGTACATAATAAAGTGTCCTTGGATAACAGGAGGTAGATACAGTACACACAATGATATCAAACCTTATTATTTGTGTATTAGATCAAGCCGAACTGCCGACATTCATAGTGTCACCCAGTGAGTGATTTATAAAGTCAGTGTGCCCCACTGAAACATCTCTGCCTTTCCCAGATATTACTTTATTGAATACTTGGGTTCCGCTGAGGAGGAATGCTGAAAAGTATTGTCTTTTCAGTGCTAATATTTGGAGTGCAGCACGGTTCCCACAGGTAGGAATGATTGTCTGATACGGTTAGCGTAACCCTTGTGATCTCACGTGGGCTTCTGTGATTATAATGATTTGGATTTGAAAAGACAGTTGGGTTTGGCTGGCAACCTCCCCACTTGATTTTTTCCATATACAGTTCTTTGTCTGGCTCCTTGGAAGCCGTGCGGTGTATAGTATGTGTGGCGGAATGCCTTCTGCTCCTGACATCCAGGTTTTTGACGGTGTCTTTGCACTGTCGGTGGGAGGACTGGAGAGTTAATATGCTATGTTGCCTGAAGGAATAAAAGCACAAATTATTTCTGCAATCAAAAATCACCAGAAGGAGTTTATTACAAATTATAACAGAGAGAAAAGTAGACACCGAAAGGAGATTTTTATCTTTGTTTGCTTTTTGTCTCATACCTTGCTGAGATTTATTAGCCTTTAACGAAGAAGGAAAAAGAAGGCCTCTTCAAACCCATGCATCTGAATTTTATCTGGTTACTAAGATTCCTCCTGCCCATGCGCACTCTTTTTTTTTTTTTTTCCTTTGCCTGACTAGCTCAAGGATGTGGAGATTTCTCTTTTTAAGATAGGCTATAAGGGATCCTGGACACATTTAAGCATGTGAAATTCAGCTATGTTCGCTGGTGTTTTTTCAAAAGAAGAGAGGAGTCTGTATGCAGCTTTCTAATCACAGTTGGCCTGTCTGTCTACTTGCTTGTGACTGACCGTTGTATTCGTGGGAATGTTGGTGTTTTGGTTTTTTTTTTTTATTTTTTTTAAAGATTTTAATTATTTATTTGACAGAGAGAGAGATTACAAGTAGGCAGAGAGGCAGGCAGAGAGAGAGGAGGAAGCAGGCTCCCCGCCGAGCAGGGAGCCCGATGCGGGCCTCGATCCCAGGACGCTGAGATCATGACCTGAGCCGAAAGCAGAGGCTTTAACCTACTGAGCCACCCAGGCGCCCGGAATGTTGTTGTTTAAGGAGGGTGCTCTTTCCAGAGATGGACACCTCCATGTTCCCACCACTTTTGGGTCTCCTACTAGAATGCTGTTGCCTTTTAGTTATGGATTTCAGTCAGGATGCTCTTGGGATCTGCATAGAATTTTCTTGATAGTCCCCTTTGAGTGATTAGAAGTTGTACATTGTGGACCTCTTGCTTATGTTTTGGGAGTGAAGAGGCCTCCCATTTGCAATCCCAAGAGTCCATGGCACACATCTATGAAAATGGCCCCGTGATAGCCAGGTCAATATATATGGTGAGTGCCACCGAGGCCAAGTGCCAGGAAAGTAGAAGACACTGCCCTGTGGAAGAGGGCCAGGAATTCTAAAGGACACTATTCCTTTGAGCAGAAAGGATCTGGAAAACGATTTTCTTCGTGTTTCCATTTGCGTAGGTGTTGGCCATGTGCTGGTGCCAAACAGTGTCCTATGATTGGCTCACTGCCATCCCAGCTACCCTAGAGGGCCACATCTTCAGCTATGGAGGCAGTGCTGAGGGAGGCCGACTGGAGGCTCTGTTCATTGGTGCTTTGTGTTTTGATTACTGGGCAGACCCTAACTCTTCCAAAGGTACAGTGGGGACAGGTGATCTTTGCGACCCCACCTGAAGCACGGTACTGGGTATCTTCAGCATGAATGGCTCAGGGCGCTGCCTTCTTAGCCTCCTATGGGAGGAGTGCAGTGTTGGCAGCATTCCGTTTACATCATCACTGGAATCGTGGGGCTGGAGAGCTCTTAAAAGCCATCTACTCCACCCACCCACCCCCATCTGATGCCCCAGCTGCTTCTACAACCAAGTTGTTATCCTTGCCTATGCATGATGCTCTCAGAGTCGGGGGCCTCAGAACCAATTCCATATACCGAGTCGAAACTCCCCCCCCCCATTGTTCCCATCTATCGGTGTTAGCGAGGCTTCTCGGAACTGCACAAAAGAAGTCTCCCTGTTCTGCAGAATGCCAGCCTGCCAGAGCTTTGTATGACACCCCACTCCCACTCTCTCTAGTCTGGTTTGAGCCTTTTCCACTGACATCCCTTCTAAAGAAGTAGAGAAGCAGCAGAGAATGAAAGGATGCCTTCCAGATAACAGAAGAAGGGCGTTTCTTTCCCTGTGGTTGGTTCGCCTGAATCTGAGAAAGGGGTGGGATGAGGAGGGGCACAGACCTTCCTCCAATAGCATGTTTTCGATTTTTCCTCTCCCCTTTGGTCCTTCTGATGGAAATAAGCTCCAGTTCTTCTGTATTGCTCTTAATGATATTCAGAAACAGTCTCACTTGTACTGATCATCTCCTTCCTCTTTATACTCTATTTTGATTTAACAGTGCAGCCCCAAGACCCTGTGTGTTTTACTGATGGCCTGGCCACGCGGACTACTCTAAGCCACAGGTGCTCACATTCCTTCTAAATTCCTTAGCTGCGCTCCTGAAGGTAGTGCCAAGTCAGGACCTTACATTTTTAACTCTTTAATTTCATCTGGTTAGAATCCTGTTGCTACAGTGTGCTGAGATCTGTTCGTCCTGGCCAGATTGAGACACTGTCAGCCAGCACATCTTTAGTACTTCCAGCTTCACCCATGAGCCTCTCTTGCTTCTGATGGACAGTTATTACCGCATTCGAAGACTTTCCCTGTTACCTAATCAGATTGGTGTCTTGGACTGACACGGGCTTCTGTGGCAGGTGGCCTGGTGATCATTAGGAAGTGCTGTGCTTAGTCTCCTTTTCTTTCTTCCTTCCTTCCTTTCTTTCTTTCTTTCTTTCTTTCTTTCTTTCTTTCTTTCTTTCTTTCTTTCTTTCTCTCTCTCTCTCTCTCTCTCCCTTCCTTCCTTCCTTCCTTCCTTCCTTCCTTCCTTCCTTCCTTCCTTCCTTCCTTCCTTTTTGGGTACTCTCAGATTTCCCTAGCAGAGAACTGGTGTGACCTAGAATGGCATTTGTAGCCACCCCCGTTCAATCAGATTAGCAAGAGAGAGTTTAGCTAAGCACCACTGTTCAGCAAATGGAATCTCCAAATGCCACATCAGCAAAAGGAGAAGTATTGACCTCCATAGAGCCTGGGAACCAGGAGGAGGGATGGGAGTCGGGAACTAGGATGACTTAATGTTTACTTGGCAAAAGGCAAAATGTGTTCCCTCCCAGCACTATTCCTAGACAGAGATAGAGGATCACTGGTAATGGTGGCCAGATTCTGCTGTCTCTGTTGTGATCTGTTTTAAGGAAAACTTTCTAGCCTCGTCCTGATTTCTGCATCAGGCTGAGCAATGCTCCAGTTGCTGGCTTAATGACCAAATTGTCTCCACTGCTAATCAGGATCATCAGACTGTCATTTCAGCTTTCGATTATGTTATAGCCCATGATCAAATGACATGAGATGAGCTTGGTGTAAGAATCCTACTAAGGCATTTCTCATGTCTTATTTATTGGGTATCCTTAGAGAATATGCTCTTCCCCTTGAGTGAAATGAATAGATAGTGGAAATGTTCTGCTTCCAAGGGCCAAATGGGCAATTTTGGTTCCTAAGTTGTAGAGCGGAGGTCAGCTGTCCTGTTTCCAGTCTATGACAAATGAGCTAAGAATGGGATCTACATCTTTATTTGGATGAAAAAAATCAAAAGAAGACTTCTGGTTGTGTAAAAACTACATGAAATTTGAATTTCAGTGTCCATATATAAATAATTATGAGGATGCAAGTCACACCTATGATTTTACGTGTCCTCTGCTGCTTTATTGAAATAAAAAACAGTGTTGAGTACCCACAAAACCTAAAAACATTTACTATCTGGCTCTTTACAAGAATAGCTTGCCAAAGCCTGGTCTGGAGCGTAGTTTTTGTAGAGGACTCTTCATTTTGTGACTTTTAATCTGTTGGGGGCTGGGAAAATAAACTTTTTATGAATAACATCTTTAATAGGAGTCTTTTGCTATCTATCTGAATGTGGGTTCAAAGAAGGAACTATGGAGAGTTGTCAAACTGCTAAATAAGACATCTAATTCTATATATAAAATCAAAGACTTGGAGCTGGAAGGAATATTCCAAGAAGCTCAGTGAAGTTGCTGGACTGGGTGTTTCTGGATTCTTTCTTTGCAGACTTAATAACCTCTTAATCTAGGGTTGTACAGTAACTTCTGATATCCTAGGCATTTTAAAGGATTGCCTCCTTCTTCTAGATCTTAGAGTTGTTCCATTAGTCACATTCATTCAACAGCATTCTTGTGCACTTTCTGTGTGCCTGTCCGTCAGCATGGAGACCTTTCCTAGAGCTTTTTCTAGATGTGGAATTTTGGGGGGCTTCTCTGTCAGTTTCTTTGCGGTGAATCTAATGTTAAGTTATGTTGTTCTTTTCTTGGCTTATGGCTAGCTGGCTGCTTCATATACAGAGAGGAATTTGAAGTTTGAACTATCAGCTGCCTGTTTTATATACACACGTATATACTTTTTGATTTAAATTAAACTTATTTTTAAAATTTTTTAAACTTTAAGTAAGCTCCACACCCAACATGGGGCTTGAACTCGAGAACTTGAGGTTAAGAGTCATATGCTCTACCGACTAAGCAAGCCGGGTGCCTCTAAAATGACTTTAAATTGAGAGAATGTCCCTGAGACTTCTTTATATAATTTTTATCCTCAGGTTTAGATTCCTCAGTAATTGAGACTCATCCTTTAAATCAAGCTATATAAATCTATGTCTGTATTTATATCTATCTTTGTATATATCTATATAGATAAAATACAATTACATACATATAAAATCGTACATGTTATAATCCTATATATATATTTATGTATAGTTTATTTTCCCCCAGGAACTGGGTTTAAACCCTAGAGAGACTATTATAGCACCCAGAATATTCTATTCCCATAGTTCATTTATATGCAAAGACTCTAACTTAATTTCCTTTGTATTCTCAGCATTCAAAGACAGTGCTCAGCAAATAGTAGATGTCTATTAAATGCTTATTGAATTGAACTAAATTGACTTTAAATGAAAGAGTATCCCTGAAGTTTCTTCAAGTACTTAATTTTTATCCTTAGGATTAGATTAATGCAGTGATTGAGGCTCATCCTGTGAAAATCTCTCTATAGTTCCGCCAGTATTGTCAAGGGCATGTTTGTGTTTGATCTGCATTAGGCAGGTAGGTGTTGATTTCACTTTTGGAGTCTGTGTGGTATAGAGAGGGGCGAGAGGAGTGAGTAAAGAGTGGCTGGCTGGGGTTTTGGTCTTCCCACCCCCACCCCGGGGACAGCTACCCTGGCTGAGTACCCCATCTGGAAGTGGAGAGGAAGAGAAAGGGAATAATTGGCTGAAGAAGGCAGGCCCTTCATAAAATTTAGATCCAGTCCTTAGGTTCAAAATTTACATACTCTGTTAGATGAGAAATGTCATGATTGTACCTGGAGATCAAGACCCGGAGTCCGGAAGGATCATGGAACGTTCAGGTTGGAAGAGGCCTTCCTTGTTTTTCAGTCCCCTAGTGCAGGGGTTCTTAAGCTGGCTAGTCCATGGGGTCTCTGAAAAAGCTAGGTGTCTGCCTATACCTTTCTCTGGAGAAAGAAATCAGAGCTTTCATTATTTTCTGGGAGGAGTCGAGGACACAGCCCCCCCCAAAGGTGAAGAACCCCCTCTCTAGAAGATAATGTGAACTCTCCACAGGGACCCTGATAAACAGTGGTTGAACAATCTCATTTAAAGTTTTCTGTGATGGCAAATGTACAATCTCCTGAGCCTGCTTGGTTGGGCTGGGGAAGCAGTTATTCCTCACATTGAGGCGTAATTTATCTCTGTGTAACTTTCCCCCAATTCATTTTATTGGTTTGGTTTCTGCCCCCGGAAGCAACTGGAAAGAAGCTCCTCCTCTTCCATGCTGTAGTCTTTTGAATATAAGAAGTTTGTATGCCTTCCTCAAGGTGACTTTCCTAAGCAAGAGAGCCTGTCCAAACTCCTGTCATTTACCTGCGGCTTCCAGGCACTTTCCCATGTTGCTTGTTTGGTCCAGTTTTCAGTGTCCCTCATAAGGTCATGGCACCTAGAACCGCGGATAGCATTCCGTGGGTGTTCTGACCAGCGCACGTCACAATTGTTCTAGACAATATATTTCCATTAGTGCCTACTCAGTTTGCGTGATGGCCACTTCATACTACTGATTCTTGAGGAGCTTTTGATTTGCCGGCACATTCTTCAACCTGTTTGTAGGTTTGGCTTATGGGTCTTTTTATACCCACTGCCTTAGATTAAAAAAAAGAAAGCATCCCACTGATGCCCAGATTGGTGTAGTTGTGCCCATGTATGTGGATGAGTAAGCTTCCTTTCGGGGATTAGAAAAAAAAAGCCCTCATTTTACCTTTATTAGTCTCGTTGCTTTGCAAAACAGTGAAGGGCAAACATCGAAACCCATGTGAGGGGTACGGTATTTAGGAAGAATGTTCAGCCATGAAAATGCATAAGTGACTTACTTCTTATATGATCAACTATTCGTTTTTGAAGGAATTTTTAGCATTTTTATTGGAAAGGTCTGGGAATGCGGGGGTAAATATCAGTTCAGTTAACATGCAGGGCTTCTAATGGATATGATCATTGTGAGGAATTCCTTTGTGGTAGACAATGGTCACTCGTCCTTTATAAAATGAGGAAGGCACTGTGAGCCAAGTAAGGAGGTGGGTTTCCCCCCCACCCATCCACAGATGTCAAAAACGGCCACCGCCTTTAGGGTCTGCCTGGAATGGGATGGAGCCAAGAGGCCTGCACGGCGCCATATGTATACACACAGCTGGAAGCGTAAAGCAGAGGATCCTTGTGCTGACGCGGGGTGGCTCTGCTCCTTGAGGAATAGAATGGTTTCTCTGTGTTCTTTCCTTGTGAGTGCATTGCTGTTAAATCATTAGCTACAGATCCACAGACTATCTCCCTCCCTCCCCAACCTATAATGAATTGTGGTTAAGGACAGGGCAGGTTTAATTAGCCCGGGTGTGACAGGAGCCTCGGAAATAGCGTCACCAGGATCCGAATCCTGCGGCGGCTGTCCCCGGGGGATGCACCGATTACCAGGGAGGGTGTTTAGCGCTGTCCGCGTCTTTGCAGGCAGAGCCCTGGGCCCCGGCACGTGGCGAGAGGGGGCACAGGGTAGGCCAGCCTCCAAGCGCTGTTTTCTCTCCGCCCTGCTCTCTTGGGGGTCGCTGGGAATAGAAAGGAAAAAAAAATAGATTTTTTTCCTGATAGTTTCGCAACACATTTAATTAGAGGTGGTCACGAAAAGTCACCGCAGCTGCGTGGTGCATTGGAGTTAGCAGGAATTAGACTTCACGTATTCAAAGGTACTTGCTCGCAAGCTGTTTGGTGATTAGGGACCCATCTGCAGAACGCGGCAAGTAAATAGAACCACGGGGTAAAAAATGAACGTGCTGAAGTTGGGCTGTGCATGATTGTGACAAAACCCCCGCTGAGCCTCTGCGGTCCCCGCAGGGAGTCGGGCAGCCTCGTCGGGGAGCCTCAGCCAGCCTGTGGCTCTGCGTGGAACGCCCGAGAAGGCCGTCTGGCAGCTGGCAAGCTGTGGGTGGAGGGGATGCGTTCAGCCAAAACAGACTGATGGCGTGACCAGATTTCTCCAGTGTTTCTGGGTTTGTCTGTGCACAGAAACAAAACCTCCAACGGATTTCTGTGTGTTTGGTCGCTGCTCTTCCTAGCTGCTGTCCGATGCAGGCTCTTCCATCTGCAGTCTTCGGGGACTCAGAGCTACAAGGACTTCATCCTTCCTTTCATCTTCCCCTGGTCGGGGGTGGGGGGGCGAGTGGGGCCAGCGGTTTCACCCACCTGTGTCTATGAAAATAAGGTGGAACCCGTTATGGTAGGCCTATAGATGATAAGAACAGGCTGATAGCATTTTTAAAAAAACTGTGCTTTGTGGAAAAAAAATCAATAAAGCTGTTTGTCTGGGTTGTTTTGTGTTAATAAAACCCAACACAGGGTTGCTTGCCTCTTTTGCTTTTCAGTTGGCTGTTTGGGTATCAAGTTAAACGTAAGCCTGCTTCCGAGAATCATCTACGTGGGGGCCTCTCCATTTTCTGTGGTCATCAATCACCAAGTTGATGGCTGCAGCCAGTGTCCCTTCAGTTTGCTCTTTAAAAAAAATTCCTTTTTACCCATTTTTCCCAACCCTCTGGCAACCATCAGTTTCTTTGTATTTATGGGTCTGTTTCTACAGTTTTATTTGTTTGGTTGGTTTTTTTAGGTTCCATGTAGAAGTGAAATCATGTATTTGTCTTTCTCTGTCCAACTTAATTCACTTAGCATAATGCCCTCTAGTTCCAGCCACATTGTCACAAATGTCAAGACCTCATTCTTTTTGATGGCTAATATTGCTTTACAGACACATATAATATTCCATTATACATACATCTCACACCTCCTTCATCCATTTGTCTCTTGATGGGAACTTAGCTTGCTGCCCTATCTTGGCTATGGTAAATAATGCTGCCATCAACCTAAGGGTGCAGATATTTTTTGAATTAATGTTTTCTTTGGGTAAATACCCACTAGTGGAATTAGCTTCAGTTTGCTCTTACTTTTATTGAGAGCTTCATTGCCAACAAGAAGGCTCCTTGTCCAGTCCTGATAATGAACTTCATGACCAGCAATGCCTCCATGCCGTTGAACTCCATAATCAGTATCATGCCTGTGGTTGCCTACAAATTTGGAGCAATAAATCTAACAGGCTTCTTTGGAGCTCTCTGAGAGCTGGTAAATCACAAGTTTCTACCATGGCTGTACATAAGAGGACCAGCTCATTATTTCTTGTAAAAATAACTTAGGGACTGAATTTCTTTCCAAGTATGCAATCTGGTGAGTGTGTGAGATCATGTGATTTTATTTCCCCTGTTAGGGCTTTCACATCGTTTATAACTAGAATCTAAGAGCAACTTTCCTGCACTTCAAAAAAAAAAAAAAAGAAGCTCTGTAAGCTTATCTTCTACTGACCCTCTGCAATTTTAAAATTGCTTTGGGATTTTTATGAACCATCCCTGTGAAGTTCATGAAAAACAAACACGGTTTGCATTCTATATGAGGGCGAAATAGGAAATGTTCAACATAACCGTTTTATTATTAAGAACAAGGGGCATCCACCTAGATGAAAGGCTAAGTCCTGGCATTTATGCAGTTTGGTGCCTGTGTGTATATATTAGAATTGGCTTCAGTTCCCAGTCATGGCCAGATAAGGGCACAATGGCTATAGAAAGTAGGCAGATGGGATGGGGGTAGGGGGATGAGAGTGTGGAGAGGGGAGAAAGGCAAGGGAGAGAGTAGAGGAGAGTCAAATTGATAGATTTCATGAGCACCCCAAGTGTGTCAGGCACTGCACTAGACATTTTTGCATTTTGCACCCAAATTCATTGAATCCTCCCAGTGCCCTTGCAAGTATATATGCATTAAAAATTCCAATAATATGAATAAAAAATGTGTGGGGTACTTTTTTTTAAGAGAAAGAAAGGGAAGGAGAGACACACACACCAAGAAGAGGAGGAGGAGATGGAAAAGAAACATTCCGACTTTTGGGAACCTGCATTATTTATCTCAATATTCTGAGTTCTCCCTCGCCTGACAGTCCAACTGTTAAACCAATTGGATCTTTGTGGGTATAATGCGGATAGGAACTAAGAGACACTCGGGGCGCCTGGCGGGCTCAGTCAGAAGAGAATATGACTCTCGATCTCAGGGTTGTGAGTTTGAGCCCCATGTTGGGTGTAGAGTTGCCTTAGGAAAAAACTTAAAAAACAAAACAAAACAAAACAAAGAACTAAGACATGTTTCACGGTCAGGAGCAAAGTGACCAGGCCTAGTCCACAGCTCTCATTAACCCTACAGAAGCTCTCGTCGAAGGAGGTTATAATACTTCTGAGGGGAGGGGCGCCTGGGTGGCTCAGTGGGTTAAAGCCTCTGCCTTCCTCTCAGGTCATGGTCTCAGGGTCCTGGGATCCAGCCCTGCATCGGGCTCTCTGCTCAGCGGGGAGCCTGCTTCCCCCTCTCCCTCTGCCTGCCTCTCTGCCTACTTGTGATCTGATCTTTCTCTCTCTGTCAAATAAATACTTCTGAGGGGATCTATTTTGTCTCCTCCTATTCTGGTTCCAGAACATTATTTTTTCGAACAACTCTTGCTTACTGTAGGCAGCAGAGTTAATGTTGGTAGGAGGTAGGATGCTCTTTACCCTTAACTTATCACCTACAACTACATTTTTCAGCTAATGATTTAGAAATCCAGAATCACTTTTTCCACGTTTAGTTTTGACTCAGAAGAAACAAACAAACCTTTTTGGATTCTTTTGAATGGAATATATGTGATTTGGGAATTTCTGTAAGCCCTTTCTTATCGGGGAAAAAATAAAGTCCCAGTGAAAATGATAAGACGTTGATTTCAGTTTTGCCGAGTGGAGCCTAATTTCAGTTCCTATATTCTAATTTCTAATTCCACATCCTAGGAACCAAAGCCCCCTTTGACTATCCCTTTAATCCAGGCCTATCACTTGGGGATCTCATAGCTCCCTTGTCTGTAAACACCATCTGGCAAAACCGAGAATGTCGCTAATGACCTACATGCTTTTGGATACAGAGAAACCAGGGAGGGGATAGTTCTCCAGATCTCACTGGATGAGTGACATTTTCAAGAACAGAACTGATGACTCTGCCTGGCAGGAAAAGGGTGGGGAGGGAAGGGGAGACACAGATTGTATCCGGGGAGAGAGGAAAAGTGTGTTGCAAAGCTTTGCTGTAGGCTTTCCAGAATCTGGTGAAGTGGGACAAGTGTTCACAGAAGAGTAAGATGGTTAAAGAACTTGTGATAATTAAAATGATGCTTTTGTGTAAGTGTGGAAGAATACAGCCATGAAAGCGTAATTAGTGCAAAATTTGCTGCCTTGGACCAGATCACCACCTGATGACTCTTAAGTGTGCTAGTGCCATAAAGAACCCAGTTTTTTGGTGAGGAGAAAAAACATGGATACCATGTCTGTTTGTATGCTCATGTTAATTGTTGGCAGTAAAGCCATTAATTAAACAACGAATCCATACAAAATAAGACTGGATCAGACACAGCACAGAGTAAGGCCAGCCATTTTCGAGATGAGAGGATGATTCTGAGCAATGGGGTCAAGCCAGGACCCCTCTGTACTCCCCCACTGGGCACCTGCAGTCACAGTTCTAGAATACTGTAGACCAGTTTGAATGAGAGATTATGTCTGGGTTTTGGGATTTTCTTTGCCCAAACGCTACCCTGTAAAGGATGGTTTGCCTGGATGTATGAGAGAAGTGTGAATGAAGGGATCAACAAAGACTGTTCCAGATGAAACTGCTGTAAAGGGTCCTCATTTGAGTTAGGGATTCAGGGCTACTGTCTAGAACTCAGTGGCGGTGAAGCCAGACTTTCTGTAGTCTGCTAACTTGCCTGCATTCTGTGGTCACACAGTGGCCAGGAGTCAATAGCCGGTTAGAAACACCTGTGCGAGAAGTCATGGGGCCATTTTGTCATCTTCCCAATTCTGGACGTAATGGAGCAGAATCATGAAGGCGTGTGAATGGCATCTATTTACACACAGGCAAGGGCTTTGCTGTTTTCCTGGACAATCCTTTTTCCCGCATTTCCTGGAGGAACTACTGGAATCACAAATCACAATTTGCAGCTCACCCTGGGTAATGAGTCATTGGATGGAATTTCATTTGGTAGATTTAAAGAGAGTTAGTGTTGATCTATGAAGCCAGATGATTTAAGAAATTGAAGCAGTAACAAGTAAATTGCTTTTCTCTTGTACTGCAAAATGCTTTCTAGGCGTTTTTGGCTTTTCTTTTTAAAATGGATTTATAATACCATTTCTCTCCACCTCAAGGCTCAAGTAAACCTCTTTGCTCTGATGAGTCCTAAATGGCTCCTCATTTCCCACAAACAGATTGTCCAATAGAGTTTTTAATATCTCTTTTTAGACTGCAGGAGCTGGAATTTTTAATTCTATAGGAAACACAAATGAATATACATTTCCTTTTAGAGGCTTTATTTCTTCTGACTTATCTCATGAAAAAATGATGCACGACCAAGTTCAAATTCCTCAGTCTAATAATCAAGACTTGCCACTAACCAACACTCACTTGCCTTTATTTATTTCTTCCTCTGGCAAGTGGTAGGGAGGGTGTGGAATGTGCCACGCAATGGGCTAGCAGCTAGAGGGGATGCGGGAAAGAATAAACTCAGATGCGACCTCCAAGCTGCTCAGCGGCCACTGGGCAAGACAGACATGCCAGTGGCCACTTACTGTAAACTATGTTGAACCCATGTCGAACCCATGTCGAGGTGCGGGAGGCTGGGAAGGATAAGTTCTCTGCCTGGGAGGTGGAGAGACCAGAGAAGTTCCAAAATGGCCTTTTCTTCCAAAATGGTCTTCATAAATTTTCTCTCTGTCTTCCCCCTCGTGGACACATGTCCCTTCTTCCAGACACCTTCAAAGTACCCTAACCCACACCCTGGAGAGTCAGCCATGGTGAGGGACACATTGCAATTTATACAGGGAAAAAAAAAAGAAAACAAAAAGATCTTTGTATTCACTGTTTTAATGTCACAAAAACTCCACAGAAGGGCAACCAACCTGGTCTTGAGCTCACTGAGGACAGGGACTGTGGCAATCTGTCACCACAGAGCCCAGCCCAAGGTTCGCCGATGGTTGATGTCCAATAAATCTTTCAAGCCGCTGGAAGAAATAAAGTGCCACGGGAGAGCAGGGGACCCTGGAGCTGTGCCGAAGAACGTGTCGGGCTTCATGAGATCTAGAACTGGAAAGACAGGGGTGGGTCAGGGCCTTTGCTATCAGACTGTGGGAGGCGTCGAAGTGGGAGAGTCAAATGAACAGAGCAGGTGTCTTCCCAGTCTGGTTCTCCAAAGCACAGGGGCCACTTGGTGAGCCTGGAGCCGGGCGGTTCCCGGGGGACACGTGGACGTACCGGGATGAAATGCACACAGCTACATCTAGGGAGCTCTCGAGCGGAGGAGTCCTTCTCCGGTGCTGAAGGCGCCAGCCTCTGTCCTCCCGGGGCTGCGGCCAGAGGCGGGGCGGGCGCCCCCTGCAGGTTGGATGTGACGCAAGCCGCGCTCCGCCCTCCTCTCGGTTCCGCCGCTTGGTCTGTGCAGCTTTACATCTCATGTATATTTTCCACTGCGGTGGCCTTTGTAAGACATAAGGTGAACAAACTGCTTATTAAGGTAAGACAATGGAGGCCCCATTTTAAAAAGGTTAAGATGTACTTGCAAGTGTCAGCGCATCCCGGGAATCATTAACAGTGTACGGAATGCACAACCTGGTATTTTCCAAAGGCCACACTAACCTTTTCAAGCATGGAGCAGGCTAAAAGGAATGGATTTCTTCACCATTTGATGAGCAAAGAAATCTTTTAAATGCTTATTTTTATTTGCCTGCTGAAAATCATCTCTGTGGAGCTCAACACGGGGAAATGAATCCTGAACATTTTAGCAACTCACTTAAAATACCATTAGAAAGCACTTGGGTTATTAAAAGCTAAAACAAAGGATGAGGGGCCCTCTGGCACTAATAACACCTAGAGAGAGAGAGAGAGAGAGAGAGAGAGAGAGCCACCTATGCCCTCCCGTTTGCCAAAAATGTCTTTGAATTTAAGCTCTCCATTGTTAAGAAAGGAAGCTTACGTTTTGCCAAACCTTTTTTTTTCCTCTTAAGTACACCCACTTTTCCATGTAATTGGCTCAACACTGCTATTTGCATAATTGTCATATTTTTCTGCTTCCCGAGAGGTCTGTTAAGCGTAAAGGTGAACTACAAAGCTTTGACAAAGTGCACATTTGCGTGTGATGTGCAATTCTCCAATCGTGAGGAAAATTATATAATTTCCATTGAGTTTATCTTACATTTGGAAACCAAGTGTTCAAAACTTATTGCCCCCTGAGCCACGTTTAACCTGCTTTCCTTCACTGTGGCCAAAGAGCAATTTCCTGAGACTTGGGTCTTCCAATCGTGTCGTTTACCATGGGCCCAGACTTTATCAATGAAGGCATTTTTCTCGAAGCTGAGGTTTAGCAGTAAAATTTGTAAGTTGAAATTCAGCAAGTTCATTGCAGGAGGCTGTGAGGTCTGAGACAAATCTGTTAACCTCTCAAAGTCTTGGTTTGTTCAACTGTAAAATGGAGATAGCTTTCAGTCACAGAGGTACTGGGTGGCCCCGCGTCAGGGGAGTATGGTACCCGGGTCTTGAGAAATAAGAGACGTTCTAATAAATAGAAGATTGTGCCTTTTCCCTTCTCTTTCATAGCAACTAGGTGGCATGTAAATGAATCAGAGGGCTCGAACTTCGCGATGGGAAAGGCCTGGATTTGAATTCTGCCTCTGCTCCTTTTGGGGGTTTGGAGGGAAGGGGGACACGGTAGGCTGTGTGACCGTGGGCAAGTTACTGAGCACGGGAGTCTCAAGTTCTTCATCTGCCCGATGGGGATAAATAATAGAGATGTGTGCCTTCGAGTTTGTGTTGTGAGCATTAAATGAGATAGTGCCTATAAAAGCATGTCGCTGCTCCATGAGTGTTTCCTGCAGTTAGCATGAAGATGTCCTTAACGGCGGTCGTTTATTACCTGAAAACTCAGGCCCCCTCCAGATTTGCTGGGTTTTTGTTCCACCAATTTTCATAGTCAGCGAGGGCAGAATGTGCAGCTTCCCCTCCCGCGAATGCTCCTGGAAGCCTCTTGCCTACTTCCTTCCTGAGTGGGGACTGGACTCTTCAGGTTTCCTGATTGGCGCGTGCTTCTGGCTGCAGCCCGAGGGTGTCAGATTGCAGAGCCGAATGGAGGAATGGTATCCCGTGTGTGATAGTGATCAGATTGGGACGATAACAGGACACCAGGTTTCCGGCATCTGACAGCTTGTCACGTGGGGCACTTTCCAGCCCTAGTTTCCCCTTGACAAGGTTAGCCGCTCATGCCTTGGGTTCCATGGGCAGAATTGTAGCTGAGCAATAAAGCCTGACAGAGAAGGAGAAACAGGCTGGCGGGAAGGCTGGTATTGCCCTAATGTCGCAGGCAGGGACCGAATTCACCCGAATGCATCTCCAACCAATTGTTTTTGTTCAGGGACAGTGGAGCTTAAACTGATCAGAACAAAGAGAAGTGGAAAGTGTCTTGATTTCCAACAACAACTCGTTGAATATATTACCATAAATCTACTTGATGGACTATTATGCAATCATTATTTTGTAAACGAAAACTTGGCAATTAACATTAGGAAATGCACATGTTAGAATGTGAGCTAAAGAAAAAAATCCCCATACAAATATATAGTATCATTAGAAACTGAAACCAACACAACAACAGGCAAGTCTACAGAGACAAAGTGGATTAGTGGTTGCTTAGGATGGACAATGGGTAAGGGGTGGGGGGCTTCTTTTGGGCACGACGTGGATACTTTAATATCGGCTGTGGTGAGGGTTGCACGTATCCACGAATATACTAAAGAACATTGGATGGTACATTTTATTTTATTTTGACATTTATTTAGTTACTTATTTTAATGGAAGTACCGATGACACGTTAGTTTCAGGTGTACAGCGTAGGGATTGGACGAGTCTACATGTTATGCTGTGCTCACAAGTGTAGCCCCCATCTGTCACCGTTCGTCACTATTACCGTGCCGCTGACTATATTCCCTGTGCTATCCCTTTTATCTCTGTGACTTCGGAATGGTAAATTTTAAATGGGTGAGTTGTATGTTAATAGGAATTATATCTCGGTAAAGCTGTTAACAAAAACAGCACCAACAAACCTTAATACGTCGAGATGTAGAATGGAAAGATATTTGCCAGGAGGCTAACAGTGGATGATTTGGTGGTGAATTATGGCCGGGGCTTTTTTTTTCTATTTTTTCTATATTTTCTTTTCTTTTCCATAGTGATCACATGTATACTTCACCGTTTTGTAATGAAAAGACTATTTAAAGGGCAAATAAATAAACGTGAATTAGTGTCAACTTTTTCAGCTCACAGAATTTAAAATATCAGTGATAGAACACAAGGGATGAAAATTATTTTTACACTAAATGAACATTAGCATAAACTGTATGGCCCTGTGTACTTTGGATTAAATGTCAATGCTCAGCCTTTTCATTAATATTTTAGCTTTTAATAAAATTGTCAAACATAATGGTGGATGCAAAACACAAGACATAAATATTGGAAAGAGTAGAAGTCAGTGATAAATATCACAATCTTAATAATTTTTTTTTTCAGAATTGATGCCTATCATGGTTTAGATTTAGAGCTTTAGGAAGTTTTAGAATGTAAAATAAAAATGATCTTTCTAATTAGAGGGGACAGAAACAGGTTTTACCCTCATAGGTTCTGTTGCTGGGACCTGCAAATTAGACTGACCAGAAGACAGGCTAACAGGAGCAGAGGCATACGGATTTTATTTGATGTTAATATTTTATTTTTTATGTGCATGGGGGACCTTTGTAGAAAAGAAATAAAGACCCAACAAGGTGGTTAAACCCAGGCACTTGTGTGCCATTTCAGCACAGGGTGATATATTTGTGGAGAAGTGGCAAAACAAAGGAAAAGAGGTTTGGACATCTGGGGGGGGGGTGGTAAATTATGGGGGGGTAAATACATGGGGGAAACTTAAGGCGGTTAAGGTTATTTTGGTAAGATTCTTGTGGTGCAGACCCACCTCAGAGCTGACTTTGTCTCCAGTGATAATACGTGTCTCCTCTTCCTGGTACAGGAGTGTGGAGAGAAAACCCTTTCACGACGGGAAATCAATGCCCTGCTTTTGGGCAGAAAGGGGGAGGGTAGAGAGCTCCTTCCGTGTCTACTGTGTCTCAGTGGCCTTCCGCTCAATATAATCCTTCTATCAAGGTGGGGCATTTTGGGGCGGCATATTCATAGTCATAATGCACCCCGAATTTACACGTAGGAGCTTAAAATCCATTTTCTAAATTTAAGTAAGAATTGTATTCACCTTTATTTAGATATTCAGGTAAGTGATCTTCATCTGATTCATACTTAAGTTCTGGTGGGAAGATGAACTTTTTCTGAACAATGTGACCAAATCCAGTCTTCCCGTTGAAGGTTGATTCTGAAGGGCAGAATCAAGGGAAGCTCTCCCTCCCCTTCCCATGGTAACACATTAATATCCTTTGTCTCCTATAATTTTGTCTTCCTCGGCCTCGCCATACGTAAAGCTTTCAGTTGGTCTACAGTTTCTTCAGTTAAATAACTCCAGTCCTAAAATGTGTGGCGAGAAGAGAATGTGCAAAGCGATCCTGTTTATACGTCATCACACCCTTTTCCACATTACTGCCATGCTTTTTATACTCAAAGGCAAGGAACAGCTGCCTCGTTCTACTTTGGTGTCCAACTCAGCTGTTCCATATTCATCCTGTCGCTTTAAGCATCTGTTGACAGGTGGGAAAGCTCGTGAGAAGAGAAGCATTGTTGCCTTGGGTGGCTTCTGCCTGTGACGGGCCTGACCCCTTTGTTTGCTCCTGGTACAGAACGTGTGCCTTCCTCCCAGCCCTCAAGTACAGCTGCCGGGGACATTTCAGTAGACGAGAACCATTTCCAAAGCGTCTCAGTTCTGAGAACCGAGGAGCAGGGTCCAGAGTGTCGTTGGACAAGGCCTGTGTGTTAGGGAATGTCTCAGTGGCTGGGCCTCACTGAGGAGGACCCAGCAGATGGCTTCCTCAATAGAGCCTTTCCTCCCGAATCCCCTATTTGGCTCCCATTTTGTACCAGAGAATCTGGAAACTGAAAGGTTCTTTTGTTGGAACCCTTCTTTACATAGAGGAAGAGACTGCTGTCCAGGTTAGCTAAGTGTCTTACTTTCAACTGAGTCAGGTGGTGGCATTTTGTCTGGGTCTCTATAAAATAACATCACGGTATCTCCAAGTTGTCTCCTGGCCCCTTTTGTCAGATTCTGGAAAGATCTCTTCCTCCTCCTGTTTATGATTTTGTCCTTAATCCGGTGTACTGAAATTACAGCTTGGTCACCGGGTTCATAGTGAGGTTTCGGAGGCCTAAAAGGAAGAAAAATTTTGGACAAATGAAAATCCTGAGACAGTTTCTTGACACTTACTCTTCAAAATCTTTAAGATGAAATGCTGTAACCCCCAGCATCCTCCCCTTCCCCCCTCTTCCTTCTACTGATTGTTTCTGCACATGGAACCACTCCCATGTGCAGGATTTCCTACACTTAGAAAAGTGGAAGCAGATTAATCAATTTATGTATTCGCTGGGGTAAAATGCCCTGGGAATTTCTGCATTGGGTGTAAAACCTTGGGCCCAGAGATCTCAGTAATGACTTTTTAAAAACAATTTTAATTTCAGTTAGTTGACATACAGCATTCTGTCAGTTTCAGGTGTACAATGTAGTGATTTGACCCTTCCATACATCAGCCTAGTGCTCATCATAGCAAGTGCCCTCCTTAACCCCCATCACCTATTTCCACTGTCTCCCACCTCCCCCACCTTCCCTCTGATAACCGGCAGTTTGTTCTCTAGAGTTAAGAGTCTGTTTCTTGATTTCTCTCTCTTTTCTTCCCTTTGCTTGTTTTGTTTCTTAAATTCCACATATGAGTGAAATCATGGTATTTGTGTTTTTCTGACTGACTTATTTTGCTTAACATTACACTCTCTAGCTCCATCCATCTCATTGCAAATGGCAAAATTTCATTCTTTTTATGGCTGAGTAATATTTCATTGTGTGTGTGTGTGTTTATCTCATATATACCATTCATCAGTTGATGGACATTTGGGCTGATTACCTAATTTGGCTCTTGTAATGAATGCTGTTATGAACATCGGGGTGCATGTATCCCTTTGAATTAGTGTGTTTATATTCTTGGGTAATTACCCAGTAGGGCAATTGCTGGGTCATAGGGTAAGTCTATTTTTAACTTTTTCAGGATCCTCCATACTGTTTTCCACAGTGACTGCACCAGTTTGCATTCCCACCAAAGGTACAAGAGGATTCATTTTTTTCCACATCCTCACCAACACTTGTTTTTTGTGTTGTTGATTTTAGCTATCCTGACCGGTGTGAAGTGATATCTCATTGTGGTTTTGACTTGCATTTCCCTGATGGTACATGATGATGAACATCTTTTTATTTGTCGTTGTGCATCTGGATGTCTTCTTTAGAAATGTCTGTTCATGTCTTCTGCCCATTTTTTAATTGGTTTATTTGTTTTTTGGGCATTGAGTTGTATCAGTTCTTTATATATTTTGGATACTAACCCTTTATCAGATATGTCATTTGCAAATATCTTCTTCCATTCTGCCTCTTAGTTCTGTTGATTGTTTCCTTCCGTGTGCAGAAGCTTTTTATTTTGATGTAGTCCCAATAGTTCACTTTTGCTTTTGTTTCCCTTGCCTCAGGACATATATGTAGGGAAAAAAGTTGCTGCGGCCAATGTCAACAGCATTACTGCCCGTGTTCTCTTCTAGGATTTTTATGGTTTCAGGTCTCCCATTTAGGTCTTTCATCCATTTTGAATTTCTCTGTGTGTGTACGGTGTAAGAAAGTGGTTCAGTTTCTTTCTTTTGCATGTTGTTGTTCAGTTTTCCCAACACCATTTTTTGAAGAGACTAATGACTTTTCAAGAGCAGAGCTTTTTACAGACTCCAAGTCTTCAATCTTGTAACCGGACCATCAACCCCAGTGACAGCCCACTTTGAAGGAGGCCTCATAAAGACAGGGTTCAGGCTCTTTCTAATGGCCTTAGCTAATGGAAAACCTAGAGGGGAAAAGTGAAATCGTCCTCAAACTTCATGCAGGTAGAAAGGAGAAAAATCTCGAGAAGTTTGGAGAAGTGATGGGAATTTCAAAATCTTGGTTTGAAATGCAAGAAGTAGCAGGGAATGATAAGAAACACCTGAAGATGTTTGCTTTTATTACAGGCAGTGGGGAAAAAATGTGAGTTTCAACTCGCTTGCCTCTGGGTCACTCACCTACCGGAATAAATCAAGACCAGATCAGAATTTTGGAGGAAATGCAGGGATCTGAAGGACACAGCTGGTCAACCGAGGCTTTACTTCTGTGCTCATTACTGCTTTTGAGTCACTGGGCCTCTGGTCTCATATCCAGCCTCACGAGGCCTACACATCTGCATTTTTATCATTGTCTCTGTCTCAGATTTTGATGTATTTATGTAAAAGTGCTGTGGAAAATATGGAAAGCCATGGTACTAACATAAGAGAGTCCAGGTAGACTGTGGTATTACCTTGGGAAGCACCATTTTGTTATGCTAAGGTTCATTTCTCTGGCTGGTGCACTTGTGAAGAGCAGAGCCATCTTGAGACCCCTAGGCTCTCCATCCCTTGAGTTCTGGGGGGAAATACTATTGTCACATTTCATAGGAAACACAAGACAGTAGACATGTTGTGCACAGATACAGAGCGATTCCAAGACAACCTTAGGACAGACTCATAAAAGGCATCACCTGCCATTCCATGATCGTGACCTAAATGTTGCTGTAATTGTGGGGTGTTTTTCCTCTTTTTGGTTCCCTGTGTTTCTTCGGTCAGGACCAGTTATTGTGTATAAATGAGGTGTTATATCCTGCTTTTCAAACCTGATATCCAAAGACAAAGCCTAGTGTCTCACAAGCAAGTACGTCTTCTATTCAGTTATCTGTCTGACCATCAGACTGCACATAGAGAGACACCCGGAAACGGGATTACCGCGTCAGAGGTTTGGAATCTATTTTAAGGCTCCTGATACATGGTGGTGAATCGCTTTCTGAAAGCTCTGTGTCAGTGGGCATGGCTGGCAGCAGCAAGGCCTGAGTCTCCCTATAGGCCTGTCCATAGGCTCCTTTAATAATTAAAAAAAAATCCTTTTTAAACAAGATATTACTGACATACAGGAAAACGCACAAAGCTTCACTGAATTTTTACACGTATCCATTTGTGTAAATACTACCCAGATCAAGCTGTAGATTTAGACACGAGATATTTCCACCTACCCTGGAAGGGTCCCTCCTGCCTCAGGTAGTATCTATACTCCCCCCCCCCCAAGGCCACCATGGTTTCTAAAAGTCCCTCATTTTTTTTAAAAAAGATTTTATTTGAGAAAGAGAGAGAGAGAGAGAGAGAGAGAGAGAGAGAGAGAGCGCACGAGCACAAGCTGGGGGAAGGGCAGACGCAGAGGGAGAAGCAGACACCCCGCTGAGCAGGGAGCCCGATGCGGGGCTCTATCCCAGGACCCTGACATCCTGACCCAAGCCGAAGGCAGACGCTTAACCCACTGAGCCACCCAGGGGCCCCAAAGTCCCTCATTTTCGAGTGATTTAGGAAACTTTCTCCTCCCATTTGAAGTGACTTGACAGGTGATCTCTGAGGGAAGATCTTCATGTCCTCGGTGCCTCCTAGACTTCAGCCTCCTCCCATTGGCAGGCCCATGGTTTAGCTTATTCTGTGAGTTTGGCTTATTCTGCGTCCAGGTTATCCGACATCACTTTGTGACTGCACATTACAGATCCCCTAGCCGCCACCCCCCCCTCCCCCGCCAGAACAAACAGGGCCACTGCCATCTGTTCTGAAACACATGAGGTAGCAGGTAGGGGTGACGAAGAAGGTGTGTTACAGAAATAAAACAGGAGTGATGCTGACTTTAAAAGAAACAATCTCCCCCACCCCTGCTCTTGGCTGTCTGTTTCCTTAAAACAGAGGGCTTGTGAAATGCTTGTTTTGCAGATCTCTCAATGTTTTGCCAAGGCAGAATTGCACTTTGGACTGAAATCCCTAGGAAATAGATTTAAAATGGAGTCTCCTAGGGGGAGTCCGATTGGCTGAGGAAATGGTATGTTTGTGTCAGTCCGGTTTGAAATGTGCGTTCAGAGAGAGAATACTCACTTGCTGAGACTAATTGGTCATTTTGCTGTCGGTTGTAATGAAAATCATGGCTCTTCTTTTTCTGTGGGAGCTTCATTCAACTACCTTTGTCTTTACTGAGGTGGACTGGCTCTTTGTGGGTTAACAAGCACCTGAAATCGTCTCTAGTAGTAAGAGAGAGAGAGATCAACCTCAAGGTTAGGAACGTCATAGGCTAGAATTTAGGGGGCTCAACAGTGGTGGCAGGTCTAAATCCAGGTGTCTGGGTCAGAAACCAAGAGATCTCAGCCCAGTGTGAAAGATGAGGGAGGGAGGGAACAATGATGGAGTGTCTCCAATGGACCAAGTACGATGCTGGCTGCTTTCATGTGCCGTAACTCATTTAAGATTCACGATAGGATAGTGCAGATATCATCCGCCTTGGTTGATACGAAAATTGAAACCCATCCAAAGTCTTGCAGCTACATTTCTTCTTTGCCACTTCCTCTCTTCCTACCAATGGTGTGTCCCAAGATGCACATCCTTCTATTTTCCTTCTCCCTCCCAGCCTTCTTGTCCTTTGCTGTAACATCTGTGCCATAATGAACGGTCTCTTATCTTATGTGTTCTGCCCCTTTGGGGTCAGCTCCAACCTCTATTCCCCTGTGTAGCCTTCTCTGGCACTGTGGACCATAGGAAGCCCACAAGCATATGACCATTGGGTGTCTGATGTCTTTTGAATCCCCCCAGCACCTGGAGAAATTGCACACACGCCGCATTCAATTGCCCTGCTTGAATAATGCTGTGACGAAGACGGGGTCCCGGTTCGGAAGACTGCTTTTGTAGCATCGATGGGTGTGAAGGTACAAGTGGTCTTCCTGAATGTACCAAGAACTCCCAAGTTATTGCTGATCAATGGAAGCTCCTTAGTTCCCCAGCTACTGCCTTAAAATCAATATCATTATCCAACACTGATCACTCAGGTTGTTGCTCTGCCATCCTCTCCACTTGCATGCATAAAACACTTGACCATATTTTATTTTAGTATTTCACCAGGGAGCTTTCAGGCTTCTTAATTAATAACGCAAACATTTCAAGCAGGAAAGAGATGGCCTGACTATAGCACAGTCCTTTACCGCGTGCTCTGCAGATGGGTCCCCCATCTGGCACACGCATCGGGAGCTCCCATTCTCCAAGGGCCCGAGAACAGCTCACATCTATGGGGCTAGATCAGAATAGACATGAAATTCAAACACCAGCAGGTTCTTATAGGTGTTCTCTGAAAACAACGGTGGTAAAATAATTAGTGCATCTAATTATCAGCGTGTTCACATGCTTTGTATTTTCAAAAGGCCCCAGCAGTGCTACACGATAGAAATATAATGTGTGCCACATATATAATTTTAAATTTTCTACTAGTAGCAATAAAAAATGTAAAATGTAAAAAACGTAAAAAGGGGGATGCCTGGCTGGCTTGGGTCACTAGAGCATGCGTCTTGAGCCCCACATTGGGTAAAGAGTTTATTTAAATATATATACATATACATATATATGTATATATATAAGATTTTTTTAAAATGTAAAAAAAATGTGAAAAAAGACACATGTGAAATTGACTTTAATACTCTATTTTATTTAACTTAATATGTCCAAAATATTATCATTTCAACATGTAAGTAAGATAAGAGATATCTTTACATTCTTTTTTTTTTTTGTATTAAGCCTTGGAAATCAGATGTGCAATTTATACTTACAGCACATCTTATTTTGGACTGGCTACATTTCAAGTGCCCAATAGCCGTCCATATGTGGCGACTGGCTACCATATTGGACAGCACAGGTCGAAAGTGGAGCTAGTTTCTAGTGGAGCTAAGTTTCTCCATAGGCAAATAAAAAAAGCCCAAGGTATTTACTGGACCCCCTGCTCTATGCTAGGCACTGAAGGGCAAGCCAGAGGACAGCATTCAGTCTCTGCCATCATAGGAGTCATGAATGAAAACTGAAGCCATTTCTTTCTTTTTTTTTAAAGATTTTATTTATTTATTTGACAGAGAGAGAGAGAGAGAGATTACAAGTAGGCAGAGAGGCAGGCAGAGAGAGAGGACGAAGCAGGCTCCCCGCTGAGCAGAGAGCCCGATGCGGGCCTCGATCCCAGGACCCTGAGATCATGACCTGAGCCGAAGGCAGAGGTTTAACCCACTGAGCCACCCAGGCGCCCCCCTGAAGCCATTTCTGCTTGTAATTTATGTATCTGACCACAAGGCAGTTTTGTGGTTAATTCTCAAGCAAGCGATTTAGTAGTAGAGCACTGTGTGTTTAGAGGAAAAAGCAATCCTTGCTAGTTGAAGTGGTCAGGAATGATTCATGGAGGACAAACTGTTCAGGCCGTGGGTATTGCTCAAGCAGCAGTGTGGGGGTGGTTAAGTATCAGAGGTGTTGGAGAGTCTGGGAGTAGATTAGCTTGGCTGTGTGGGGAGATGGCTAAGATGCTTTGGTTAATCACATGGTGAGAATAAGAAGAGCAGCTAGGTTTTGAGTGTTTAGGGGTCAACTCCTCTACAGAGTGCTTTCTATGTATTACATCGTTGAATCTTAGAAAGGAAAAGCTTGAGTCTCTAGAGAGATTGACGGACTCGTCCAAGTCACATGTCTAGAGAGTTAACAGAGCAAAATTTTGAATCTAAATCGATCTGAGCCCAGAACGTTCACCTTAACCATGAGCAGTTATGTTCCCAAGACTGCTGGGGGCAGTGATGTGTGTGTTTTATGTAATGGGAGGCCCCCACCTCGACGTATGGCAGACGAGGTCTAGGCCAAAAATTCCTTGCACTGTGTTTCTTCAGAAGAGATCCTAACAGGCCTGGTTGGTATGATGCCTCTGTTGTTGACTGATGTCATTAAACACAGGTCTTCGTATGCCAATGTCCTATTAAGTTGGTTTCCTCCTTTCTCTCTCAATACTTCAAGGTCGTGCTAGAATACTGGGATCGCCTTTTAGGTCAATGGTCTGATCTGACAGAAAGAGGAAAGAGCCCCAGAGAAGAAGGGACTTGCCCTGACTTACACAGTTTTAAACTTGGCGGAGCTGGGGCCTCCGTCACGGTTCTTTCCAACCAGAAAGCTATGCTAACGTTTTCCAAAGGCCTCAATAGAAAGCAGCATATTCAGATTAGGAAGTGTATTTCAATTACTCTGAGTAATTGTTTTAGCTGTCTGTGGTTCTTTAACAATTGAAAAACTTTATCATATGTGGTAGGTATCCCTAAGTTGAGAGACGGATTTCAGCAGCGACCTTGATAAAATGAGTTTCTGGTAAGTGGATGCTATAGTCTTATGAATTTTGATAAAATCAGTGTGTCCTTCAAATGGGAAAAATGTTGACCCTGATGAATGGAATAAAATTGGGCTTATGAATGTAGCAAATCTTTAAAATTCACATTTAAAAGGAAAGCATTGGGCGCCTGGGTGGCTCAGTGGGTTAAAGCCTCTGCTTTCGGCTCAGGTCACGATCTCAGCGTCCTGGGATCGAGGCCCGCATCGGGCTCTCTGCTCAGCAGGGAGCCTGCTTCCTCCTCTCCCTGTCTCTCTGCCTGCCTCTCTGCCTACTTGTAATCTCTCTCTCTCTGTGTCAAATAAATAAATAAAATCTTTAAAAATAAAATAAAATAAAATAAAATAAAAGGAAAGCATTGACTTTTTCAATGAAAACCTTACTCTGAATGTGGTTCCAGTTGGAGAACAAATCATAGAGTAAAAAAACCTTACAGTTAAAAAAAAAACTCAGATGATTAGAGAGTGGAGGCCAGGTTTCTGGCCATTGGGCCAGCTGCCTTCCTTACTGGACAAACTGCTCACAGAGCAGCTGGCCAGGCCCTCGAACCCTGGCCCCAAAGGTCTTACCACCTTTAATTCCCTTTTTCTTCTGACCTCTGCCACCATTTAACTTTATGGACTTCATCCTGTGATATACTGTCTGCTTTTCTACTGAACTGAGGCCTGCTGTAGCTGGTTGCTGCTTACCGCTACTTAATATTTGCTGCTTATTCTCCTGTCAGCTGGGACCTGGTGTTGGTCATGCAGTATGAGGAGGGGACCGGAAGAGGTGGAGGCAGTTGCTGCCATACTGAAGCATTGTCATTTTATTTTATTTTTTACTTTAATTTTTTTTTAAAGATTTTATTTATTTATTTGACACAGAGAGATCAGATCATAAGGAGGCAGAGAGGCAGGCAGAGAGAGAGGAGGAAGCAGGCTCCCTGCCGAGCAGGGAGCCCGATGCGGGCCTCCATCCCAGGACCCTGAGATCATGACCTGAGCCGAAAGCAGAGGCTTTAACCCACTGAGCCACCCAGGCGCCCTATTTTTTACTTTAATTTTTAAGAAAGATTTTATTTATTTATTTGAGAGAGGGAGAGAGAGAGAGAGAGAGAGAGAGAGAGAGAGAGAGAGAGAGAGTACAGATGGAGAGGGAGAAACAGACTCCCCGCTGAGCAGAGAGTGATGCGGCACTCGATCCCAAGACCCTGAGATCATGACCTGAGCCAAAAGCAGACTCTTAACCAACTGAGCCACCCAGGCGTGCCTAAGCATTGTCATTTTAGAGAACAGAAGGAAGACACAAAGCAATTTACAAACAAAAGCAATACAAGAGTGTGTTGAATGTTGTGGTGCAGATCTTAGGTGCAAATGGGTTAGATTGCTTATGTGTTATATCAATAGATTGGTCAGTGTTGACCATTTTCTTTTCATTTCTCATGGAATGACAAGATGGTGGAGTTCAGCCCCTCCTGTTTACCAAGTGGAGGAATACTTCTTAGGGGAATCTTCCTTCCTTCGTTCCTTCCTTCATTCGTTCGTTCGTTCCTTCCTTCTTTCCTTCTTCCCTCCCTCCCTCTCTCCCTCTCTCCCTCCTTCCCCCCCTCCGTCCCTCCCCCCTTCCCTCCTTTCAGAGATTTATTTTTTTTTAGAGAGAACGCATGAGAGAGTGAGAGGTACAGGGAGAAGGGGAGGGAGAGGGAATCTCTAGTAGACTCCCCACTGAGCATGGAGCTTGACACAGGGGTCAGTCCCACGACCCTGATATCACGACCCAAACCAAAACAAAGAATTAGATGCTTAACAAACTTACTGAGCCATCCAGGGATCCCTAAGGGAATCTTTGTAAAGTACGTTCTAGTCCCATGAGTTTTGTGCATAAAAAGGACTCTGTCATCAAATAATTCATTACATGCCCTCCACTTGGAAATTTAAGAGATGCCTTGGTATATTAGAGGCTTTTAGAAGTCTTGCAGCTTTGGAACTTTGACTTTAACCTGGTAGTAGCCAAACTGATTAGCCTACAGAGCCTTTATCTGATAACCTATATCCACTGGGGAATGCTATCCTTCAATGACCATCACTCCCCCTCAATGGCTGACTGACTGACTGACTGATTGGGTTACAGTTCTGTCAGCCCTTGGACCTGAGCGGGAAGTAAGACAGAGAAACTGGCCTAACCTATTTTAACAACAGGCCTCTGACTGAAACAGCCTCCCTGTGTGTGGTTGATAAACATTTTCCCTCTCTTAAGGGAAAATCATGCACAGAAACAAGTACATATAAATAATTTACCAAGCTGTAATATGCTATAAATAACAAGCCTACTAAATAATGAATTAACCCAACTGCTGATTCATAAGTAAATGTCTCTTGTAAAGCAGCAGTTTTATGGATTTTACAGCTTAGTTAATATCCACTCATATTTCATTAGGACGGTTCAGGTGAAGTATTGGGGTAATAATCGGGATATATTTGAAAGTGATGTAGCACATATCAGAAGGCCAGGCAGACCTTGGGGAACTGCCAGGATCCCTTCCTTCTAGCCAAAGCATGAGGGGCACTTGTACCAGGTCCTCTCTAAGACCACAGGCACGGATGGGGGTAGAGGTTACTCTGGACCAGCAGAGAGAAGGGAGACAGATGTCACTTTGGCCTACTGGACAGAGCCAGCTCTTCTGAGATACCATGACATAATTTTGATCTTTATCACTTATTAACTTTGTGACCTTGGGCAAGTCACTTAAACTCTTTCCCGCTCTGTTCACTCGTCTCTAAAATGCCCAATAGTAGTACCCATCTCCTCTGGTTCTTATGAAAATTAAGTGGGTTGTATTGTCAAGTGCTAGGAGATCGCTTGGTACATAGCATGTGCTTTTTAACTTTTAGCTGTGATATTCCTTAGTACATGACTGTTTTAGCCTCTTCATTTTGACTTTCTCCAGCCCCAGTGTTGGACTCTGACAGCTGAGCTCCCGAGGGGTCAGAGGGTCTGGGTGGGGAGCCACTCAGATCTCTCCTCTTGCTTCCAAAGAATGGGAATGGGAAGCAGGAACTGTGATTTCATTAGAGTCAGGAAAAACTACTTTCAACTTTCACTTAATTTTTAAATCATTTTATTTTCATCATAATAAGTGTTTTCTTTAATCCCCATCCCCTATTTTGCCCATTTCCCAAAACACCTCCTCTCTGGTAACCATCAGTTTGTTCTCTATAGTTAAGCCTTTTTCTTGCTTTGTCTCTCTCTTTTTTCCTTTGCTCATTTGTTTTGTTTCTTAAATTCCATCTAGGAGTAAGATCATATGGTATTTGTCTTTCTCTGACTGACATATATCGCTCAGTACTATACTCTGTAGTTCTATCTGTATTGTTGTAAATGGCAAGGTTTCATTCTTTTTGATGTCTGAAGAATAGTCCATTGTATCTATCTATCATCTATCTATCTATCTATCTACCTACCGATTTTAGCCATTCTGACAGGTGTGAGGTGATATCTCATTGTAGATTTGATTTGCAGTTCCCTGATGATGAGTGGACTTGCCCTCATTACAAGTAAGAAATGAGAAATGGTCCTTTATTTAAAAGGAATTGTATATATCTTTATGTTTTTAGGGGTGGGTGTGACAGGAATTATCAGGCAAGTCACTTTGACAAGGAGGAGATCTGAATTTCACAATCAAACCTTAAATTGTTTAGGGGGACAGATATCAAAATAGATGCTATTCTTCCCCACTTGCAGTGACACTGAGTGCCCTCGGGTATAGCTCATGGAGACGGGGCACCATTATGGTTCTAGTTCCCCACAGGGGTGCAGTGAGAATAAGCATCCTGCCCTTTGGGCGGTCACAGGAACACCATAAACCCTACCGTCGGCCTCATGACCACTCAGTTCTGACTGAATGGAAGGGCGGCTCAGGTCCTTGCTCCAACTCATGGGGGATCGCTGGCCAGTGCTCATGCCCCGTTACCCCAAATATTCCTCAGTGATCAGAGCAGACACTCAACCTTATGCAGCGCCATGGATGTAGTCTGAGACACTGATTCATGATGGAGGTTGTCTGTGGCTCCTTTGCCACCCCCCCTCCCATAGCTCCACATGCTAGTCTTGTGGTCTGGTCTTCAGCCTGCTCTTTGTCCCCTTTCTCCTGTGTGACACGGACTGCCCCCCAGGCCTGCAAGGAAGGCCACTTTTCCATTCTTCCTTTCTCTACCCTTTGGGTTCAGAGATCCGTCGGGATTCTTCCAGTGGCCCCCCTCCTTCCCCAGGTACCCTAGCTTTAGGCTAGACCCATGGCAGTGCTCAACTTTCTTCCCTTGAAGGAAAGGGTGGTCACCTGGGCTTGGACCCTGTCTGTTGAAATCTTTCATCACCTGTTTTCTTTTCTTTTTTTTAAGATTTTATTTATCTATTTGAGAGGGACAAACAGAGATAGTGAGAGAGAGCATGAGTGGGGAAGAAAGGCAGAAGCAGACACCTGCCAAGCAGGGGACCCGATGTGGGACTCTATCCCAAGACCCTGAGATCATGACCCAAGCCAAAGGCAGATGCCCAACCGACTGAGCCACCCAGGTGCCCCCATCATCTGCCTGTTTTCTACAAAGACAATAGCAAGGAAACAGGGGACCTTCGGACCATTGGAGTGGGACTCCCTCAGACAATTTCCTAAATGCCTGCCCCAAAGAGGTAGAGCCTGCTTACTTTCAATGGACCACAGGCTGGGGAGGCTCAAAGTGCCTTCTAAGACAGCTAGTGTGCACAGTGCCTTCTAAGAGAAGGGAAGAGCTACCCCCTGTTGCTTTGGAGTCTCGTCCCCTGCAGCGCCGCAGAATGAAATACTTCACAGCTCACAATGACCATTGGGTTAAACCCTTCCTAGCCCCTACTCCCCTAAAGTAGAAAGAAACATGGTGGCGTGACATTCACTTTGACAAAGCTTCTTTTTCCTTTTCTCTACTTCTCAAAAACAAAAACAAAAACAAAAAAAACAAAAACAAAAAAAGCCTAAAGACATAAGAACAGTTGCTAAGCTATTGGGTGGGCCCTATCAGTGTGTTTTGTTGCCATCCCAGCCTTAAGGATTGTGTTATCACGTATTCAGCAGTTTAAACCAAAGAAGAGAGGAAGGAGGTTGGGTGCTGGAAAGGGCTCCTTTGTAAGTTCTCTTGTCAGGTCAAGTGCTTGGCTCTGGGAAGGCAGGTGACCTGGAGCGTATCAACTATGATTCTGTCCCCAGGTGGGAAAATGGAGGGAAGATTTATTCCCAGTTTTCAAACTGGTCTGTCAGAGAATGCTTTTGGGACCTCGTCTTTCTTTGACATTTGTTCCAGAAAGGTCAGCTACCAGGGTGGGTGCGGGGCCAGCTCTGCGTCCTCTGAGTATTGTGTTTTGGGCACATCGCATACAGTTGGTGCCTACTGTTGGAGGCCGGGCCCCAGCTGGCCCCAGTGAGCTCCTAGCACAGTGTTCCAGCAAGCCCATGCAGCCAGACAGCTGTATTGTTTCATGTTTTGTGTTTCAGCTCCAGCATTGTTTTTTCAAAGCTGGGTGAATTCCAAATGAAGCAAGTCATCATTTACAAATATTGGGTGAGCCTCGAAATCTAGCATGTTTAGAACTCGGGCCTGGATATGGATGCCATACTCCCAGCTGGTGGTGAAGGACGCTTCCCTGCTCCTAGTCCAAAAGGCATTACCACTGACAGCCTCGGAAAGAGAGGCAGTTTCCCAACACCTCTTTACGTCGTTGTCCAAATCATTCCTCTTGGCCTAATCCTTGCTTTGCGCATCGGTTCTCAGTGTGGGGACAATGGGAGCATTACTGACTTTAGGCTTGTTTTCATCAACCAGCTCATTCTGTGTAAAGTTGGGTTTAGAAAAAAAAATCTTATGAAAATTAATGCAGCCTGGGACACTCTTTGTGGAAGATACATTGAATATATTTATTATCTTAAATAAAAACCCAGGAAATTGTCCCTTCTGTCTTTCACCTGTCAGAATAAGCAATAGAATTCCATAGCCCATTCAGTAGCATATTTAATTAAGCAACCTATCTGCTGAATGAGCTGGGGGTTGGCTGACAGTGCTTTTCAATGCTGATTCGGAGGACAAAGGATGTGGTAAGACATTCAGCAGCCTGGTGGTATGGAAAGAAACTCCCAATTGGTCACACCTACCTTTTTCTCTTGGCATGTTGCATTAGCTCTGTGGATACAGAAAATAGACTGTCTTTGATTTATTGAGAAAGTCACCAGACACCAACCTCTTCCCTGGCGAGCCCTGACCGAGTTTGGCCCATGTTCCCATTAGAGATGAATAGAGATTTAGTTGTAAGTGGGAAACTTTAGCTTGTCGTTTTCAAAAGAAAAGACGTTCAGATGCTTGTTCGAATCCCAATGCAGAACCATTCCTTACCATCATTCTTTGTTTTGGTGGGAGTTATTGCCATCCCTAGTAGATAGTGTTAGTACTGGTGACAATTATGGAATGTTTCCCGGGCACACGCCAAAGTGTCGCCTGTAGTGTCTCTCTCAGCAATCCCCTGGGGTAGAGATACTCGTGATCTTCTAGTTTGCAGAGGACGAAATTGGGGCTCAGAAAACTCAAGTCACCTGTCTCGAGTCACACAACTCTTGAGTGCTTCCTGGAGTCAGGCTTGGAGCCCAGGGCTCCCCTGTTCACCAGCCCCTGTTCTGAACTGCTACTCTGCTTTGTCTCTGGAGAAAGCCAAAGGGGTTTGCAATCCCAATACAACTCTTAAAACCAGGGGTAGGGGTCACTAGCTTTTGGGAGGTTTCTCGCATGAAATCAGATGTCGTTCACCTAAGCCTGTGGGACCTGGGGGGAATCCATAAGGCCCGTAAGATTAGATGTGTATGTATATGTATGTATTTTGGGATGCTGGGCTGGGTTTCATCAGTTCCTTAAAGAAGTCCACGACACAAAGATGGCTGGTAGCTTCCATGTATAGTTATGGTGTACGCGGCCCTTGCTGTGTGCCAGGCAGGCAGTGCTGTATGCACCTGAATAGAAGCAAACTCATTGCCTTCTCAGCACAGCTGTGGGAGGAAGGGATGCTTACTGTGCCTGTTTGACAGAGGGAGGGATGAAGACTGAGGTAGCTCCCTCAAGGTTTCAAAGCTAGTAGGTGACAGCAGGGATTTGATTCGAATTCAAGCACTGTGACTCCTGGGTGTTTACATTTAACCACTTTTGAATGCATGTACCATTTCAGTCTGCCGGCACAGTGCCTGACACATTGTGGATTTGACTGATATTTGTTGAGTTGTTTAGCAGACTGCCGACTCCACGTAGATTTTGTCTTAGGAATTGTGCTCAAAGGTCTGAGGCCTGTGGTAGGGACTCCATAAATCCTGAGTGGATGAACGAAGAGAATCAACAGGGTCCACAGAGAAATTACCAGGGTTTTCAAGATGGGTGGCTTGGCAAAACATAGCTTCTTTGCCTTTTTTTTTTAAGAGAAAGAGGGAGAGAGTGAGCAGGGGGAGGGGCAAAGAGAGAGAAAGAGAAAGAGAATCCCAAGCAGGTTCCACACCCAATGTGGAGCCCAAAGCAGGGCTTGATCCTACTCTCCTGAGATCACGACCTGAGCAAAAATCAACCAGCTGAGCCCCCTAGGCACCCCGAGGCTCTTTGCTTTCAATCAGGGCTCCCTGAAAGGCTGTTGTACTGATTATAAGCCCATTCTTCCTCCAGTAGGCTGACTACTCTGTTCATAGTGGTTGTAAGCTACCTCCAAGTCTGGGGTAGGTGACTTTGCAGGTTCTGTGCCTCTGTGTAATATTTCATGTCCTGATCACTTGACACGATCTCTCCTGCCCCTTACTAGCCGGTGAACAAGCAGAAGGCACACATAACCTTTGTATGCTGGCATGACTTGAATCTAGGTCCCTATGTGGCATGTCAGCCTTATTGAGGGGAGGGTGGATGGAGACACCAATCCTTTTGCACTGGCCTAAGACAAGTGGGACTGTAGTTGAGTTCCTAGAATGTAGCATTCTGAACTATGAGAACTATCGACCGTGATTGTGCAGCTGGCACAGCGAGCTGGCGGGCTGGAGAGTAACAAGGTGGAACAGCTTGAGTTTTTAATCACCTTGATGACACGTTCCAAGTTTTAACTTTGTGGCCTCCACTGTTCCCCTAATTTGGCCTGCTGTGATCTTATTTTACTTTTCATTTTGTTCTCTGATCACCGCCTTTTAAAGCCCTGAGTCCAAGCTGCTTCTGTTGCCTGCCTCCCAGCCTGATGGGCCTCTTTGTACTAAGGTTCCGAACCCAGCTGGCGGCGGGGCTTCCCAGGGCCTAGAAGCTTCATGACTCTTTGTTGGTAATGAACGCCAAGGTTACTGGCCTTGGAGTTGGGTTTTCTCAACGACAGTGGCTTAATAGTTGGTCTCCAAGTTGAAGTATTTTTCCTCCAAAATTAAGCAGATACATAAGCTAATTATAAAGCAGCAAATATTTTAAGAAAACCTCTGTCTGGTGAAGACTCTGGCACAAACTGCAGACTGTTTTCCCAGTAACTAATTGGCTTCGTTGATTTCCTTTGAGGTGGAAAACAGTGCTGACAAGGACTCCCTACTCATTTGGTTCAAATAACGAATTTTGTGCCCAAGTACTAATGATAGCAGTGACACCCTCTTTTCCTGTTAGGACTCTCACTTGAAGAACTCAAAGCATTCACTAACCTTTGAATCTTGGGGGCTAGTTTAATATATTCATGGGCAGCATAACAGGGAACACTGTGATCAGAAATAGAGTTAAGCCTCTGTAATTGAGCCCCCACTAATACGAGAGGTAATGATTGTGCAAAGAACAACTTTGATAAGTCTCTGACAAGAAGAAAGGAAGCTGCAAGGGGTTTATTTAAACTGCCATGTAACACACACTTCTAGAAGGTTCCAGCTTGCCTGCAAAGAACTGGGAAGTACGCGCATGCCATTCAGAGTATCCTAGTATGTTGATGCTGAGGGGGACCAAGCAGCTTGTTGGATATGATCTTCTTTTTTTTTTTTTTTAAAGATTTTTTAATTTATTTTATTTGACACAGAGAGAGATTACAAGTAGGCAGAGAGGCAGGCAGAGAGACAGGGAGAGGAGGAAGCAGGCTCCCTGCCGAGCAGAGAGCCCAATGCGGGCCTCGATCCCAGGACCCTGAGATCATGACCTGAGCCGAAAGCAGAGGCTTTAAGCCACTGAGCCACCCAGGCGCCCTGGATATGATCTTCTTGTTTGACATATGGAGAAACTGAGGCTCAGAGAGGGGAAGCAATTTATCCAAAGACACACAACTAATAGGGCCAAGGTTAAGATCCATGAACTCTGCCGTCTTAGCAAGCTGCAACATGGATCACGATGTGACATTCTAGAGCACTGTGGCCATTTCAGAGCATGGAATCTAGGGCCAGACTCCCCAGCTTTGAATCTCAGCTCTACTTTTTATAGGCTGTGTCACCTCAGGCAAGTTACTTAATCTCTCTGAGCCTCGGTTTCCTCTTTTGTGGAATTGAAATGATAATTGTACCTGCCTTCCAGGTCTGCTGTGAAGAGTAGGTAAGCTAATGCATGTAAAATACTTAGAATGGTGTTTACAACAGAATGGAACTATACAAATGGCTGTTATGATTATTTCATTACTTAGTTACTGAATATGAAAACACATATTTCATTAGATTCTAAAATATGCTTTACATATTTGTTCTGCTGGTTTTAAATCCTGACTGTTCTCATACATAATTTCTCTCCATTGTGTTTCAACATGAAAATAACAGTTTGTTCTAAGTGTTTTTGAATGTTAGGTGCTAGGTATGAAAATATGTTTAAGGGGCGCCTGGGTGGCTCAGTCGGTTAAGTGTCCAACCCTTGGTTTTGGCTCAGGTCATGATCTCAGGGTCGTGGGATCGAGCCCCGCCTCGGGCTTCGTGCTCAGCGGGGAATCTGCTTGAGATTCTCTTCTTCTCTCCTCCCTCTCCCTCCCCACACACTCTCTCTCAAATAAATAAATAAATCTTCTAAAAACTAAATAATAAAAATATGTTTAAGGTAGACTGCACTTAAGAAGTTCACAGTCAAGGGAACAGATATGGCAGGTGAAGAGATAAGGAACCGTAAGGCAAGACAAACAACAGGAACTGCCCCAAATGAAGTATACAGGAAGAATCGAGGGTATTGGAAAGGTTTCAAGAGGGCAGTGGCATTTGATACGGGTTTTGAAACAAGGCTGAAAGGGATGACGGAAGCATTCCAGACTAGGGTAATACACAGCGGAAGCAGAGGAAAGAAAGTATTTGCCATGGTTGGGGAAAGGATGAATGTTGTATGTGTCTGGAGCATGGTTTGGGCAGACTTCCTAAGGGGTAAGCCTGTAAATGGAGATTGGGGGTGTACTCGGTAGGAAAGGGGAAGAAAGTTGATATTTATGTGCACCTACTATATACCAGGCTCTGTAAGGTACCGGGTACTGATGATGTATATGGAAACTCATCTGGTTCTCACAACCAGCCCAAGGAAACAGGTGCAGAGTAGTGGAGTAAACCGATCAGTATCACACCTAGCAAATGACAGAGTCCAGATTTAAACTGAGATCATCCTCCTACTCTGATGCCCAGGCTCTTTCCACATACCACATCAACCTTCGGACTTGCATACCAGTTGGACACTATGGAAAATGGCAGCTTTGAAGGTTTTCGAATATGAAGGAAACATGTTTTCTATTGCAGCTTCTTTGTTCACTTATTTATTCAGTTATTTATTGCTTTTGCTGGTGATAATGTAGAGGATTACTTAAAGGGAGGCGAGATCAGAGGCTAAAAATAATCAGTCGGGAAGCTTTTGCAATAGATAAAAGGTAGGGGGGACTTGAACTAGGGCCATTGTAATGGAGAGGAGGAGGCACGTGAGAGAGAGAGGCTGGCTCGCCAGGACTTAACGACCAATCAGATGTGGTCAGGTGCAAGGGTGAAGGACAGTCAAGCATGAAGCCATAATTTTCCATCTGGCATGATATGGTGGATCCCACTGCTGCTCTTCAGTGAGATAGGAAGCTTGGGCAGAGGCATGGATTTGGAGAAGGAAGGAAAGTGAGTTCAGTTTTGTTACAGTTCGGTTTTCTCAGTCTTCCCAGTCAGGGTCTGGGAAGCAGGTAGCTACGTGGGTCGGAAGCTTGAGGGAGAACAAGGACAGAGGAAGCAGTTGAAGACGATAAGAGTGAGTGAGAGAGGTCACCAGATCACAGGGGAAGTGAATTTCAATAGGGAAGAGGTGGTTGGCATTGTCAGGTGCTCCAGAATGGCCAAGTCAGATAGACTGAAAAATGTGCCTTCCACCTGGTGATTGAAGAGGTTATTGATGAAAAAGAAGCAGGTCAAGTAGACTATTAGGGGCAGAAATCATGTGGCAGTGGTTTGAAAACTGGATTGAAGTGTTTACTTGGAAACACTGAGTGTGTAGAGTGATGGCAGAATCTTGAGGACAAAGCGGATAATAGGAAATTGTCTATAGGATGGAGAAATTTGAGCACATATTTCAGGAGAAATGAGTCACTAAAGAGGCAGCTAATAAATGGGGAGAGAGCGGAGGATAATTGATAAAGGTCCTGGAGGAAGCAGGTTAGCTGTGGACTTGAGCTCTTCCTCCGAGATGGGGTTAAGAGGAAAGAATGCGCAGAGTTCCGACAAAGTAGGGCTTTTTATCGACAGAAAAAATGTGTGAGGCATTCATGATTAGTTACCTCTTTATTTTGGAATCTCTTCTTGTCTGAGAAACCTTGCTCCATTTATTCCATATAAAATCCTATATAAACAACAACAAACAACTCGATTAAAAATGGGTAAAAGACTCAAATAGATCTTTCTCCTAGAAAAGATATACAGATGGCCAATAAGCACATGAAAGGATGCTGAACATCATTAATTATTAGGGAACTGCCACTCAAAACCACACTTCACACCCATCAGGATGGCAAAACAAAAAAACAAAAACAAAAACAAACTCAAACCAAAAAACCTCAAAAATAACAAGTGTTGGTGAGGATGTGGAGATATTGGAACACTTGGGCACTGCTGGTGGGAAAGTTGGCTGGATGGTCCTGCTAATCTGGGCAAGGCTTGGTTCATCACAGTTGCAGTCAGCTGGTGGGTCAACTAGGTGTTGGCTTTTCTCGGATGGCCTCAGCTGGGATGACTTGTATCTACTCCATGTGGCCTCTCGTCCTTGAGAACATTAACCCAGGCTTGTTCTTACAATGTGACACAGGTCTAAGGAAGCAAGTCAATCATATAGCGAGCTAGTGGAAACTCACATGAGCTTTTCAAGTCTCTGCTGGCTTCCCGTTTGCTAACATCCCATTGGCCAAAGCAAGCCACGTGGCATAGTTCACATTCAGAGTGGGAGGGGTCTACAGAGTTACAGGGCAAAGGGCAAGGGTATAGAGAAGCCATTAACTGTGGACAGTAATGCAGTTAATCTATTACAGAATGCTTAAGTAAAGCCTGGGAACTTGCACATTTAACAAGCTTCCCAGAGTGAATCTTATGTGGGTGATCCATGGACAGCATTTTCACAAATGTCTTCTAGTGTCTCTTGGCACCAGGATTGCAACTGCAATCATAAAAGGGGGTTGCAAGCTGGGGGACAAATATCCCTTTCCTTAGCTCCAGCTTATGATTCAGGCTGCTTGGTCTCTTGGAGGCAGAGGCTCAACTAAAGCTCTATCTGTGTTTCAGACAATCTCATACAGTCATTTACTTTTTACAAAGAATAATGCAGTTGGATTAAAGCTGATAAGGTATTATTTTTCCATGCAGGTCAGGAAGGCACTGTTGGTTTGTTTTGTGTTGCTCGTTATAATATGTATTTCTGTCCCAGAGAAGCTCGTATAATGGAAATGAAGCATCAAGGTGGTTTATGGGGCATGTGAGAGGATCATAAAGTTGAGACTGTTGGTTGGGCGAGACCTTTCTCAGAATAGTAATCCAAGCAATGAGAACATGGACAGGAAAGAAAGGAAACTGTAAGAAGCAGCTCCATTATTTAGCAGCTGTGGGAGGTTTTTGTTCCTCAGACCCTTAGTCAAAATGTGGAATTAGAGATATACTTAAGATGGCTGCCCCCGTGAAGGTCATGTGCAAGCTCAGCAAGGCAGGAACCGGGATAGTGTTGGCTCCCTGATGCCAACCACAGTGCCTAACATATATTCAGGGCTGAAAACGTATGTGTTGAATGAATGTCTGTAGATTCCTGGGATCCACTGTCAGAGATTTTGAATGTGTAGGGTGAGGAGTGTTCCTTACGGTGTGGTCCCTGAGCCATGTGAATGAGAATCACCTACAGAGTTTGCTTAAAATCGGATGCCTGGGTCCCACCTTCCACTTCCTGCATGGGATGCGTGAGAAACCCTACTTTCCACATTTGTGAAATTCCTGAGTAGGGACAGCTGCCACCAATGCAGTCTTGTCTGGAGGTGTGGTTCTTGTCTTGTGGTGTGATTCGCATCCTCTACACTCGCCCCAGCGAAGACAGTCAATACAGGGAAGACTGTGGGCCAGCACACTGATCTGAGGACTGTGGCAGGGCCAGCTCTCTTCATATGGGGTTGTGGCCAGTCATTTAACATCTCTTAGTTTTTTAGCTTCCATTTCCTCAAGTTTGTATTTTGAAGACTTACCCCCTGGGCAGCCAGATTTAAATTAACACTATATTGTCAGCTTCCTTATTCTAGGGGATAGGAGTTGGCCCTTGACCCTCAAAGCAACTACGGGGTCCTGGAGTTCTGAGCTGTAAAGTGTCAGTTGCTTCCAGAAGGCTTTCTTGCCTCAATGTCTTTGGCAACGTAGGCTTTCCTCGTGCTGGGATTTAGGAGAACATGGAGCACTGAGCTCAGGGAAGTGGAGCGACTGAGTAACGCCCTCCTAGGCACGTGGGATCTGGACGTGAGGAACTGCAAAGTTGCAAGATAAGAATCTCCTTTGCCCCATAATTGTCCATTATAGGCATCACTTATATCACGGGAACATTTTAAGATATCAAAACAAACTGGATGCTTTTTTCCCCCTGTCTGGAAGAAAGGTATGTTTATTTAAGTGTGGAGTGTGACATTTGGAAATGTGAACGAGGTTTTTGGAGAGTAGCTGGGGGCCTGAATGGGAACCTCTCCCGTTTTGTGTGTGTCTCTTGTTTTTGTTCATCCTGTGCCTTATTCACATAGTGATTTTAATTCACTTGCCTGCTCTCCGGAAACAAGGATTTAGGCAAAGCCATTCTGTGCCACAAGGGAAGATTTCCAGAAGGGCAGTAGGGACCTTTCCATACTAAAAGTGAATGAGCACAGCAAGCTTGAAGTGTCTTGTAGGCTAGAGGGTTTCAAGTGCGCTTGTATAAGAGGATTCAGGAACTTTCCCTCTGTGAACAAATGGCCATACACTTATCCGGAGTTTCTTCCAACCTTTTTGGAGTGCAAGAAAAGGCAGTCTCTGCCATGGCATTACCTTCCCATGAGCCTTTTAGTGTTGTTTTGCTCTGATGCCCGGAACCCGGCATCTTCAGTCACTTTCTTAGTGTCCTTTGGCAGTGCCTGGATTTCAGCCAAAATCATGCTTCGTGACTTTTCTATTCCCAGTGTGCTTGCTCCTCACAGCAAAGGATCTATCAGCTGTTTCTTGAATCATTTCGTGTCTTTTAAGGTGTTAACATTTTCAATTTTGCCACATTCCGCAATTTTACCTGCTCTGACGCGAGCTCAATAAAGAGCTACTGAAACTGAATAAAGAGAGATGCGACATGGATGGAACTGGAGGGTATTATGCTGAGCGAAATAAGTCAATCAGAGAAAGACAATTATCATATGATCTCTCTGATATGAGGAAATTGAGGGGCAGGGTGGGGGGTCGTTGGGGGATAAGGAGGGAAAAATAATGAAACAAGATGGGATGGGGAAGGACACAAACCATAAGAGACTCCTGATCTCACAAAACAAACTGAGGGTTACCGGGGGGTGGGAGGGTAGGGATAGGGTGGATGGGTTATGGACATTGGGGAGGGTTTGTGCTTTGGTGAGTGCTGTGAAAGATGTAAGCCTGATGATTCACAGACCTGTACCCCTTGGGCAAAGAATAAAAATAAAATTAAAAAAAAAAAAGAAAGAGAGATGCGATTATCCAGAAGCATGAGCCCTGCCACTGTCCATTCCTTCTTCCCCGTCCCACACCCTGCTGGAACTCATCTCCACTCTGCTGTGTCCATCTGGCACATTTTCTCTTTAGGCTGCCTTGATTATTTTATCTCAGTCAGCTTTGAAAAGAATCAAGCACTTTATTTTTTATTTATTTTTAATTTTTTTAAGAGAGAGAAATACGGGGTTTGGGGGGGCAGAGAGAGAAGGAGAAAGGGAGAATCTCAAACAGAATCCACACCCAGCACAGAACCTGATGCAGGGCCCAATCTCACCACCCTGAGATCATGACCCGATCCGAAATCAAGAGTCGGATGCTTTAACGATGGAGCCTCCAGGGGCCCCAAGAACCAAGCATTTTAAATGTTTGCTTGAAAACTCACAGAAAAGCAAATTTCAACTCCTTAGACTTTAAATGAATCATGGCTTCCTCAGGCCCATCAGTTCATGTCCTTGATAGTGTTTGCATTTGGAGCCATTGTATTTACCTCTTCCTGGGACAGGAGTTCATACTCTTGGGGTAGGCGAACTCGTATGGAGCTAGCAGTCCCATTCTGGAGAACACGAGGTAGTAGTCAGGAGCGTGGGCCTTGGAGTCAGTCACATGTCGTTCCCATCTGCGCTCTACTTCTTAGTAGCTGTGCAGCCTTGGGGAAAGTCATTTCACCTTTCTTGGGTCTGTTTCCTTGTTTTACACATGGGGACCACAGCAGTCCCAACATCATAGGTTAGTTGTGAGGATTTAGTAAGAGACTCTATTTAAATAGTGGTACATAATCCTTGGACTCAGCTGTCATTGCAATGATAGTTATTTCCTTGACTCGCTCAATTAAGAATCGTACAGGATGCTAGGACATGCTGTTCCTCTAGGACAGGCGGCAGCAACCAAGTCCAGCCTGCCTGTGAGCTAACAATAATTTTCACATTTTTAAATGGTTGAAAGAAATGAAGAGTACTGTTCGTGGCATGGGGAAAATGATATGAAATTCATATTTCCGGGTCCATCAATCAAGTGTTATTGGAACCCAACCACGCGCATTCAGCGCCATGTTGTCTAAGGCTGCTCTCGCTCTGCAAAAGCAGAGTTCAGGACTTGCAACAGTGATCGTATAGCCTGGAAAGCTTCGATATTTACTACTTGCCAGTCTCTGCTCTAGGACATTTAGCTGCCTGTCTGGGTCACCAGAGGGATGGATAGTTTGGGAATAATTTGTAGATTCTCACCACTCACATCCCAAAACTCTGTGTGTGTTTGTGTGTTCAGAGTAATTTACAACGGAGGAAATTATATAGGTTCCCCGCAGGACAAGTGAGATGCGGCTCTTGTGGCATTTTAAACTAAAGGTTCACTTTGTGTCTTTGAGGGATCAAGAAGAATTTAAAAGTAGTGGCACCATTGGTTAGATGCATTTACATGTTCTCTTGTTTTTCTTTCTTCCATCAGAACTTTCTCTGCAAGGAGGCGGGAATGGATGATTAGTTTCTCTTTGTAAAATGGATTGAATTGCTCTTATTAGATGTACCATAATTCCGAGGTGTTGGTTCTGAATGTGGCAAAGTCTCATCTCAGCAAATATCACCTTAACACCCTGTTCTCCCAAAAAAAGGCAGTTTCTGTAGAGAAATGGAAAATCGTAGAATATCCAGGGTGGAAGGAGTCTTCGAGATCTACAGGGATGATATTCATATTAATATTGCTGTGCTGATATAGATACAATATCCTGTTTGAAGGCAAAATTCTGTATAATGAACAAGCCCCAGTCCATTCAGTCTGTTCAACCAAGATGGCCTTTAATGGGTGTTTGTGTATTGGAACTAGATTTGAATACCTGTAAGATATTAAATTTCATATGCTTTACAAATGTGCAGTTATGGAGACACATAAACATAATGTCCAGTGTTGAATTGTGGGGGTGGGGATAGAAATGTCGCCAGCATAGGGCATTTCCTCTGCCTTTCCCTGGGTCTGTCCTTAGCCTGGCGTGTGGCCTTAATGAAATGCTTTTTCAGTAGGAGTGAGATAGGCATGGGGCTGGGGAAAAGGGTGGGCAAGATCTAGAAGTTTGGTCTCCTAGGGCAAAAGACACGTGTTTCGCTGAGCCATGCAGACATACCAATCTGGGTGTCTCTGTCAGGGAGGGATCCTAGGCTGTGAAGCCACGGGTGTGTTGGGAGTCGGGGTGAGAGAATGGCCTGCCCCAAGGAGAAGGAGGAAGGCAAAGAAGTGATGAGAAGAGGTACGGGACTAGATCTTTCTGAGAGGATCTCAGAGCCTCCTACTCCTCTCCACCTCTTGCTTTTATGCTTATAGACTAGTGCAATGGGAGATGTACTTCTTAACATTTGATGTTTTCCTGGTGTACCCCATGCTTCTGTGTATAGCCAACAGGCCAAGCTGAAATGTGGCCACATGTATATGGAACTGGCATTCCAAGTTTGTTAGATACAGAATCCATTGAGTTATCATACAATACAGCCTGAGGTTTTCTATCAGAATCTTCTTTATAGAATGGGGCCTGGCCCCTTTTGCCCTTTAGCCCTCCTTCTCTTTCTGCCATCCCCGGGGAGGCACAGTGAACTTCTGTCACAGTCACTAGCTATGTACACACCAGAGCTTCCTCTTTATACACTCTACTGGTGGACTTCCACTTCGATGAGGCTTGGATAGGGAGTGGAAATCTTTATGGCGGAATCAATTTTTAGTGTGGCCACTGTGGAAAACAGTACGGCAGTTCCTCCAAAAATTAGAAATAGAAATACCAGGGGTGCCAGGGTGGATCAGTCGGTTGAGTGTCTGACTCTTGATTTTGGCTCAAGTCATGATGTCAGGGTCATGAGTTCAGGCCCTGCATTGGGCTCTATGCTGAGCATGTAGCCTGCTTAAGATTCTCTCTCTCCCTCTCCCTCTGCCCCTCCTGCCCCAACCCGCCTACTCATGTGTACTCTCTCTCTCTCTCTCTCAAAAAAAAACTATTAATAAAAAGAAATAGAAATAGCATATGATCCAGTAATTCCACTATTGGGTATTTGCCAAAAGAAAACAAAACTCTAACTTGAAAAGATATATGTACCCTATATTTACTGCAGCATTAGTTATGATAGCCAAGATATGGAAATAACCTAAATGTCCAATAAGAGACAAATGAATATGGAAAATGTGGTGTGTGTGTGTGTGTGTGTGTGTGTAATGGAATATTACTCAGCCATAAAAATAATGAAATCTTGCCCTTCACAGCAACATGGATGGACCTAGAGGATATAATGCTAAGTGAAATAAGTCATTCAAAGAGAGACAAATACTATATGATTTCAGTCATATGTGTAACCAAAGAATAAAACAAATGAATAAACAGACAGTAATACACCAAGGAGAGCAGAATGATGGTTGACAGAGGGAAGGGGGGGAGGATGGGCAAAATCAGTGAAGGAGAGTGGGAGTTATAGGCTTCCACTTATGGAATGAGTAAGTCACGGGGAGAAAAGCACAGCATATGGAATATAGTCAATGGTATTGTAATGGAGTTGCGTGGGCATACATGATAGCTACACTTGTGGTGAGCATAGCATAATATATAGAGATGCTGAATCACTATGTTGTACACCTGATACTAACATAACGTTGTGTGTCAACTATATGCAGATATAAAGTTTTGAAAACAATAAAGTAATCAATTTGAATGCCCAAACTACCACTCCAGTTGAACAACAGAGCTGATGACTCTTGTGAATGGTTCAGGCAGGAGAACAGCAGTGGGCACGGCTAGAGATGTCAACACCATGAAGTATAATGACTCATGGGCTTTGACCTCTTCCCTTAGGATGAGGCCAAGAAGAGCTCTTGGGCTTCCGGCCTCCGGGGCATGTGTTTCCTTTGGACCAGGTGGTGGTCGGTTTTCAGGGATCTGTGCGCCTGCTTAGTGCAGGGTTCTGAGCAATGCATGGTGGGAGTGGACACTGTCGACCCCAGGCCATTGTGCGTTTGTGGCTGTGCCAGATTGTTGGCAATGCCCACAGAACTGTTGAGTCTCCTGAGCTCAAGGAAGAAGGCAGGGTAAGAAAACCACCTGTCGCTAACGTGTTAGCCACGTTTATTCACCAAAATCACTGTTTTATTACAGGCAGAGGCTCAAAGATGTAAATAAAACCAATTATTTGAGTTTGCCATTGATTTTCAGGTATAAATTCTCTATATAGTTTTGATTTAAGAATAAAAATAAGGGCCTGTGGCCAGCAAGAGCCCTGTGTTCAGAGGTTGTCTCTTCTCAGAGGGGAGCGTGTGTTACAGTCATGCCTGTTGATGAAGAAAAGTTCCTGTTTTTCAGGTGCTCATGTTGTGCCAGGCATTGTCAAAGTGTTTACTAACGTGACCTCATTTAATGCCACTGGCAGTTCTGTGAGGTAGATTCCTCTTTTTAGGCACACGTTACAGATGGGGAAACAGGCTCAGGGATTCACTTGTCCATGACACCAGCTGATAATTCTAAGGAATTCTTGAAATTCTAAGGCAAAGCTGCCTGACTTCCTCTCCCATTCTTTGCACCACGTTTGGGAACTTCTGTGTTGTGCTTCGTTCGGAAGGCTGTCCATCGGCAGTAAGTATCATGCAGACCTGGCAGGACTGGAGACCCGGAGCTAGAACGGGAAACCAGGAGCAGAGTTAAAAGGGAACAATTTCCTGGGAGACCTGGAAAACCTAAGAGGAAGCTCTAGTTTGTAGGGGCCAGAAAAAGCAAGACTGAGGGGAGAAGACAGTGGCTTCACTGACCAAGTAGAGAGAGCCTTGGGCCTCGTAGGAACTAGACAGGAAGACCGTAAGTGGGCAGCGTAGGCAGTCTGGCTCCCTCTAAATGTCCCTCTCACCCGGCTTCCTTGCCATGGCTGGAGGCAAGCAGCTCCAGTGTGTAGGGCCGCTGGACCACGTTCCTGCCGAAGGACTGAATGGGCGTGGGGAGGTTCGGTTAATTAGTAAGGCTGTGTCCTCTAGACAGATCCCAAACTTGGTGCATTGACTAGACAGAAAGGAGAGTGTGCCAGCCCAATTCTCCCCTTTGATCTGTCTCCCCTCCCTCATCTGGCCCTCTTTACTTCTGGCCATTGTCATTGCGTGGTAGATCGGAGCCCCTCTTCCTTAGGTCTCGGAGTCTGGAGACATTACAATGGCTCAGTCTAGTGTTTTTGTGCACACAACACCGGGCGCCGAGGTGAAGGCAACTTCCTGCTGCCCCACTGTGCCCTGGGCCTGGGAACATAGACTGACTTCTCTTTTTCTTTCTTTTTTTTTTTAAAAGATTTTATTTATTTATTTGACAGAGACAGAGAGCACAAGCAGGTAGAGCATCAGGCAGAGAGCAGAGGGAGAGGGAGAAGCAAACTCCCCGCTGAGCAGGGAACCCAATGTGGGACTCAGTCCCAGGACCCCGGGATCCTGACCTGAGCTGAAGGCAGATGCTTAACCAGGTGAGCCACCCAGGCGCCCCCAGAGTGACTTTTCACATCTTATCAGCATCCTTGGAGACAGTAATCGAGCAACAAGTCTTCTTAGAGAGGGAGCAGCTGGTCTGCTCTGCTTTTCCGCTTGCGAAGTTTATGTCGGAAAGAAGGTTTGTTTTCCTGGGGAGGTGTTACTACTTCCCAGGTTCCCCCTCACCTGTGCCACTGAAGAGAAGGCGGGCAGCCTTGCTGCGGGAGCACGAAGTGGAAGGACAGAGAGAAGATGCCTCTGCTTTGCCCTTCAGATCGAAGACCGCCAGGGGTAGCGTGACAGCAACTTGGTGAGGTAGGTCACCATCGTCGTGCCTCCTGGTCTTCAGGCAGAAGCGGTAGGCAGATGACATAAATGACGGTCACTCCCTCTACGTGTCTGCGGTTTGCTTTGTCTGCTCACTCGGTGAGTTTCCCATTAGCCGTGCAGCATCCCGATCGTTTTCTGGTGCCACATATGGCTTTGTTCATCATTGTCTCCAGCCCTCCACACACGCCCCCATTAAAGAGAAGATTTCTCTAATTATGTGTTATGCAGGTGTTTTGTATTACAAATAATGCTTAATTGTATCCATTCAGAACAGGTCACAATTAAAATCTATAAACCGTTTAAACCCCGCTAAAAGCTCCACCATCTACCTTTCTGCTTAGCATTAATATTTACCCTAGAGAGGAAAAACATCTCATCCTGTAACTCTCTGATGTACCATTTTTGTTATTAATAAAAACAAAAGACACATGTTTAATTGGATCCCTTAGGTATCGATTAAAAAAAGAGTTGGATTCCTTGCTTTGCAGGGTGGTTCCATAGGGCATCCCAGAACCATCCTTTGTTTCAGTCCTCTGAGGATTCACACGCTGTTTTCCTGCCAACTACGGTGCTGAGAGCTTACTGAACACTGCGCCCTCGAGTGTAGGCAGTGGAAGTTCTCTGAGGGAGGGGAGGTCCGCAGCTTGCAAGGGCCCAAAGAGAAGGCCGCTTCGAGCTCTCTTCCCACGATGGGCAAAGGGAGGAAGGAAAAAAGACAGCAGCCACTTGGCACCGAAGTCCTGCTGACCTGGGGATTTGAGCTGTTGGAAGTTAACTGTGTAATCCATCCGAAGACAGTTCTAACGAGCCCTTTTTTTCAGCTCAAAAATGTTAATATTTCTTTCCATACTTTATCTCATAATCAATATTCAATTTTCAAGGCAGTGAAACTAATCAGAAGAGCAGATGAACCCAGCACAAGGGCAGGGAGGTAGAATGAGTACGTAGCAAATGGGGCAGAGTGGGAAAATAGGAGAATGTTTGTAACCACGGGTTGGGTTTTTTTTTCCCGTGGGTTCACTTCTCCAGGAGGTGGGAGCCAGGTTTGTCCCTCGAAACACCAGGCTCAGGAGGCAGGAACAGCATTCAGAAAGCGACCGAGTTCCTGTGGCCCTTCTGTCTGTGGCGTTGGGATGTTTCTGGTGATGGGGCTGGCTGTGTAGTTCCCCTGGAGCCCATGGTTGCAGACCCTGGTGGGAAGGAATTCTCCTGCCCCACAAGGCAGGCTCGGGGCGAGGTGGAGGCAGGCATAGGGGATGGGGGCAGTGAGATGCTCTGAAGAACTGTTCTGGCATCTTCTGGATTCTTGAAAATTGGTTCTTTCTCACACCCCACCTTGCCTTCATCTTTATCACGCCTTTCATTTCAACCTCTGCTGGCAGGGAAGGAGATCAGTGTAACCTTTAAAGTCTTGACAAGAGAAGTTGAAAAATAGCATAGACTTATTTATTTATTTATTTACTTATCCATTAGAGAGAGGGAGAGAGAGAGAGAGAGAAGGAGCATGAGCTGGTGGGGGGGTGGCGGGGAGGGAGAGGGAGAAGCAGACTCCCCAGCTGAGCAGGGAGCCCGATGCAGGGCTCGATCCCAGGACCCCGGGATCATAACCTGAGCTGAGGGCAGACGCTTAAGCATCTGAGCCACCCAGGTGCCCCAATAACATAGACTTATCAAGAACTTTTGAAATGCACTAGGCATCTCACACATATAATCTCATTTAATCATTCCCCCAGTCCTGGATGCATGGTGATGCAATCCTCACATCACAGATGAAGGAAGGGAGGTCCCCAGAGAGGCTATCCCAAGTGCGTACCAGCCCAGAGCCGGTGAGTGGCAGAACAGGTCCACAGCTCAAAGGTGAAAGAGGGCACTGTTTCGCATGGAGATTGACACCGAAAATATTTGGGATGAAGTCAAGTGGGCCCAGAAGTCAAAGTTTAAGGGCATCGTGGGACCTCACTGTCCTACTCCATAGCACCTGACCTTTCTAACCAGTGTGTAATTAGAAATATTTCCAATCAGAGAAACATTTCCAGACATATTTGTAACTATTCCAAATGCTAACCACTAGTTTCTCTGAAGGGACTTTCAATGAAAGGCCTAGAAACTCACCTCTTATTAAGCGAGCTGATCGTCATCTTTTTTCTAAAAGTAATCTCTACACTGAACGTGGGGCTCAAACTCATGACCCTGAGATCAAGAGTCACATGTTCTACTGACTGAGCCAGCCGGATGCCCCTGATCATCTTCTTAAAGCTTCTTAAAATTCACCGTTCACCACAAAGAACCAAGGTGGTGCCGCTCTAATAATTAATTAATTGATTATTTTTAAAAGATTGTATTCATTTATTTGGGAGACAGAGAGCAAGGGAGAGAGGTAGGGGGAGCAGCAGTCAGAAGGAGAGGGGGAAGCAGACTCCCCGCTGAGCAGGGAGCCTGACGCGGGGCTTGATCCCATGACCCCAAGATCATGACCTGAGCTGAAGGCAGATGCCTAACTGACTGAGCCACCCAGGTGCGCCTGCTCTAATAATTTATTTAAGCAACATTTACGGAACGGTTCCTGAGTCAGGCCCTTTGCTGGAGTGTTGGGGGCATAAAGATGAAGGAATTCTAGCCCTTGAGGAGGTCACAGTCAGCTGGGGGGAACAGAGGTAAGCCAGGAATTACAAAGTCCTTGGATAAGTGTTACCACGAAGATCTGCAGCTCTGTTCCCTGAGTGCTTTGGGGGTGAGGGTGTTCAGGACGCTGTGACTGGACAGTGCAGATCTGGACGCCTGTCCACCTTGGACTTGACATTCAGCCTCCAGCCAAACGCTTGTCTTCCAAAACGATTTTTTAACACAATCAATTTTTTATTATGCTAACTCATATGATGTATTCTGTAGAGGTTTACTGAACCATTTTTCCCTTTAAAATAACTAACTATATGTTTTGACATGCTTCAGGGGATACTTTTATAAAGTTGCATGGATAGGACAATACCAGAATACATCAGTGTGAAGCAAAGCCTGAATCAGTAACACACAAACAACTGCACCTTCAAAAATATAAAGGAAAGCAAATATTAAAAATCGTAAACTACAGAGAGGGAACCTGGCATGGGGGATCGTTACCTGCAAAGAGGAAGGCACAGCTCCCTGCTGGCTCTTCAGCTCAGTGCTCCTAGCAGGTGTCTGTTTCTCTCCAGACCTCAGTTTCCTGGTCAGGAGAATGGGTGGTGTATGAGAATCTCAGGTCGCTAAAGTGCCTTCCCGGGAGGATCCAGCCTTGGGGATGAACTGCTGGGAAAAGCAGCCCTCCCCTAGAGAATGGGGCTTGTCCCAACTTTCTGACCTCCCTTTCCTGGCGCTTTCCTGTAGAAGGCCAACCAGAATGCAACCCTGGGATAAGCCTTTTGGAAGAATGAGTGAGGGCTTGCCTCTTTTGCTCCATCCCCGCCTTCTCCTAATGCATGTGCATGTGTGGTCCTGTGTGTGCGCACGTGAACGCACTCCCCTCCTGTACTGGAGAGAAAGAAGAGATGCCTATTTTTCACTCAAGAGTCTCACAAATGATGGCTGTACTTTTACACAGTTAAGCTATTAGATGGAATTCCATTCTCCTTGTCAAGTTGCAGACAGGGGAAGGAGCCCAGAATTCTAATGGTGCTGGTGTTCTTGGCGAGCACCTTTCACAGGGTGGTAAGGTAATCAGCCCACAGTTGGGCAGTCTGAAGGCTTCAGTTTTCCTCTGACTTGGAAAAAAAGGGGGGGGGGCTTGGTATTATGGCTTCCATCCGTGGGACTCTGCTTTGAGGTTAACATACTTTTTTCCATTGATTGCTTAGTTCTCTGCATCCCCCCAGTACCCATGGCAATCAAGGAGCGAGGACATGACAGATTAATTGACTCTTTGTGTGTTTGTAGCATTGGTGGACCACAGACTTCTGGGAATCGGAGTTGCTTTTATTCCTTTGAATTCAGCCCCATACCCTCCTTTAGTCAGGATGCATTTACCTTCCCAGAATCCACTTCTTAAGGACAAGCAGGTGGGCTACTCAGGGCATCTTGAAATTTTCTGGCTCAAAGAACCTAATGCAATTTATCTACAAACCCACCCCATTCCCACCTCTGCCCTTTGGCTTCCTCTCCTTTCTGTGATTTTTGCACTTTGGGTTTATGGGAAGCTCTCAGTTCCTTAATGTAGCCTGCAAAAGAATAGGAAAGCATACCAGAGCTTCACACCCCACAGAAAACATGGGAGATAATTGACTCCAAAGAGTCCTTGCATCTCTTGTCCCTTGCGGGGACCTGAATAGGTCCGTTGCCTTGGCTTCATGAGCCAGGCCGGCATCTGTAGCCTTCTTGCCATCCGTGGAGCAAATGGTTGCAGGCGGATGCCAAAGTCTAGTGCTCTGCTTGCCATGGGAAGCCTATTTACTTTAATCGTGACCATCTGGCTGGATGCCTCAGAAGAAGATGTCTCAGGGAAGGCTTATGTCATGAACAGACCTTTGTTTATTTCAAAGCCGCACTGCTGTTCTGACTTGAGCATTGCATTTTATGCGATGGGCACTGGAAGTACAAATGAAAGGTCCACAGAGGGCACTCCCTGCAAAATTTACCAACCCGTGTACGATTGCCACTTTCAACACTATCGGGACACATCGTCGTTCCCCTTTTGCTGAAAACATATGGTGGGTACTTGGAGCAAACCCTAGGCCAATTCATGGTGCCATTAAGGAGAGCAGACATTAACAAAGGGGAAAATGGTATCCAGGTGGCAGGAGGAATTCAGTAGGTGGGATGGGAAATATTTATCGTTAACGAGCTTTCATAAGGAGAACAGAAACAAGTTAGATGTGATTTGCAGGTCTGTTGGCAGGCAAGGTCTGCCTAGCAGACGGGAAACTTGGAGAGGATTCTCAGTACTGTACCTCACACTTGACCCGAGTCTGTCCCCCTCCTCCCCCCCCTTCCCTGGAACATGCTGAAGAAGTATTATTGAGCATTGCAAGTTTATTTAAAATAATATCTGCCAGTGGTCAGTAAGTGCGACATTCCGGGCAACATGTTAATGGCTTTACTTACCTTCTCTTGCGTCATTCTGACAAGGATCATGTGAGATGGGAGATATTATCCCCATCTTCTGGATGAGAAAATTGAAACTTTGACATTAAGTTGATGGAGGTTGCAGGCTAGGAAGTCCCAGGGCTGAGACTCAGTTCCAGGTCTCTCTGACTTCCAGGCTCTTGCTCTGTACTATCTGGAAGTTCAGCAAGAAAGGAGAGGCACTTGTGAATTTGACAACGGATCACAGCTTCCCCCCGGGGTGGGACAGGGCTTGGCGCACGTCTACCGTGGCTCCTCGGCAGCCAGCCCGGTCCGTCTAAGCAGCCCTGGCAATGGGAACACGTGCGTCTCCTTCGCAGGAAGGTTTCAGTCCATCCACACTGCTTCAGTCCCCAGTGGTGCAGTAAAGGAGAGGAAAGAAGAATGGAAGGGATGGCTTCGACACACCCATGGAGAGAATTCATTGGCATCCCCTCCCTCCCAGCTTCAGTGGCATAGAAGGATGGCATGGTCCCAGCTAGAGAGGGGAGGGGAGGGGAAGAAGTTGGAGACAGATTTCCATTTCTTCCAGTGTCACTTCCTTTCCCTCCATCTGCTTTGAGGTCTACTACCTACCAGATTTTAGGGTATAGCCAAGTGAGACTTCTGTCGGGGCCAGTAGAAAAGATCCTGTGTGAAGTGTCAGAAGAGGGCACAGCAAGTCCAGCTTCACCATCTATGTGGCGTGCGGGACGGCGGGCAGGTCCTCTAGCTGCAACGTTTGCATTTGTACAGTGACCATCATCATCCTTTCCCATTGTGTGTTAATGGATCGTTATAAAGATTAAATGGAGAGATATGTGTCAAAGTATTTCAAAGGCCTAAAGCTCCACATAAGTATGGGGGATTAAGAGAAACTTAAGAAAGGGCAGTCACATAACTGACATTGTCCTTTAAAGATTTTATTTATTTATATGAGAGAGACAGAGACAGAGGGCAGGAGCAGAGGGAGAGAGAAAATCTCCAGCGGACTCCGCACTGAGCGTGGAGCCCAGTGTGGGGCTTGTTCTCACGACCCTGAGATCACGACCTGAGCCCAAATCAGGTGCTAGAGGCTTCACCCACTGAGCCACCCAGCTGCCCCTGACATTGTCCTTTATTTAAAAAATTTTTTTATTTATTTGAGAAACAGAAAGAGAGCACAAGCAGGGAGAGCTGTAGGCAGAGGGAGAGGGGGAAGCAGGGTCCCCACTAAGCAAGGAGCCTATGTAGGGCTCGATCCCAGGACCTTGGGATCATGGCCTGACCTGAAGGCAGATGCTTAACCCATCGAGCCACCGAAGCACCCCCGACATTGTCCTTTTCATGAGAGGCAGCGGGTGCTGTCCTTCTCCCTTGGTGGGCAAGCTTCCTCATCTTTAAAGCACGTTTCCAGAGCAGAAGGAAGTCCAAGCGCCACATTTCTGATCTGAGAGCTAGTTTGAGATGTAAATGAACCCTGTCTCTCAAGACACAGCTTTGCATCTATTTTGCATTCAAATTTATTTATCTAGAGACAAAATCGTGCGTTCTTTACTTCTACTCACAGCATATGCAAGCAGATCAAATGAGGTGCTGATCCAGCAAAATGGCAAGTAGCCTTTTGCTTCCTTGAAATTGCTAATTTTACAAATGGCACAGTGTTGAAACATGGCACGGAATATCTATTTTACTAGAATCTGGCAACACGGGCACATATGGTCTTGTCAAAAATGAATCAAACACAATTCCAGGATTATAATTAAGTAGTTGAAATTCCGAAAGGAATAACTTAACGTGAACAAAGTCAGATTTAGATTGCTTTTTGCTAGCTTTCTCTCAGTCCCCTTCCTTGGCGTACTGTTGGCAACATAGCGACTTGCTCTGAGAAATGTTGAATTGTCAAACATCGTATGTTTTCACCCTGACTCCAAAGGTGCGTGATTTAACATCTATATTCCATGCTTTGGGGTATGATATGTCATAGAATCTAAGAAGACCAAGATAGAAGTCAAGCCAAATGTCCCTATGTAAATATTTAGGTTAAAACTACCTCCTACCAAATAGAAACTTCGGATCAATTCCCTAGCAGACCTGCTGAGATAAAGAAGGAAGATGGGGCCATTATGGAAGGAAACTCTCTCCACCCCATCTCTCTCTCTCTCTCTTTTCTCTCTCTCTCTCTCTCTCTCTCTCTCTCTCTCTCTCTCTCTCTCTCTCACACACAGTTTCAATCTCAAACTCTCTCTGAATACTTAGTCATGTATGATTCTTGCCTGTAAGACATATGTCTAGCATAGGGCATGTGGAAGGAGTTAAGTTGGAGATTTACAGCCCCTGGAGCTGTTGCGGATGTGATTTTGGGTCCTCATTGAGAAGTCAGTATCTATATCTTGAAAACAAATGTCAGCCCAAAGGTGGAAACAACCCAAATGTCCTTCAGCTGACGAATGGATAAACAACACAAGGTACACACCTCCACACAATAGCATATGATTCAGTGGTTAAAAAAAAAAAAGAATGAAGGACTGATCCATGCTATAGCATGGATGAACCTAGAAGACATGCTACCAGAAAGGAGGCAGACACAAAAGACCACATATTCTATGGGGCCATTTATACAAAATGCCTAGAATAGGCAAATTCATGGAGACAGGAAGCAGATCAGCGGTTGCCAGGTGATACGGGAAGGAGGGAGACTGGTTGATAATCAGCTAAAGAAGATGCAGTTTCCTTTTGGGGTGTTGAAAACATTCCGAAATCAACTGTGGCAATGGTTGTGCAACTGGGTGGATACACTAAAATATTGACTTTTTCATCTTGAATGGGTGGATGGTGTGGTATATGGATGATGTCATATCTCCATAAAGCTGTTAACAACAAATTTTCTCTCTGACGGTTTTGGTGTGCACTCCCCATTCAGAACCTTGGACCAGAGTAACAGATCCTTGTCCCAGTTCGGGTTCCTGACCGCATTGCTAAATTGTAGGATCTCCTTCCTGGTTCTTCATGGTCCAGCTTGCTGCTGGCCCAGCTTTAGTTCTGTTATCCAGAAAGACACACTCTGGAAGAGAATGGATGCCATGGTGGAAGAGGGGAGACAAAGACTTTCAGCTTCAAGTGGTGTCTACATAGAACCATGGCTCCCACTTGGGTAGGTGCTCTCCTGTCACGATCGGCACCCAATTATTCCCATCCTCCTACTTTCCTGGGGCCTTGCCAAGCCCAGATCTTCCTTGTGAGATCAAAGTAGCCTGGAGATTTTTCTTCCACAAAGAGTGCAGCGATTCTATTAATGAAAGCTTCTGCAGAACATTTTTAAATGATTCATATAGGAAATTGTAACTTCCATGAAAAAGAGGGGGGTAGAATTTTAACCCTAGTTTAGCAAGACAAACATGAGAATCGAGCTGTGCACTCCACTTACTAGCTCCTTTTCCTGCTTACTTTAAGAAAGGAAAAGAAAGGCTTTCTTGCTGTTCAATCCCCACACTACTTCTGGTTTCTGACTTAAAAGGCAACCAGTCTGAAGAGGGGAAATAGTACTTGGACAACTGTAAGAGAAAATATTCTTCTTGTAAATTGGATGATGATTCCTAACCATAATTGATGAATAAAAGCACCTTTTGTTAAAACCTTATCAATGAATACATATGTCTAGGAGATTATATTACAGTTGAAATTTTGAATGGGGTGCTAATGGCCCATGCTGGAAAACCAATATGCCCTTAATTCAACTAAAATATTTATTCAGTAAAGACTGACAGTGGTATCAAGTATTTAAAATGATGGTGGAAATGAAAGCTTTGGTCATAAGAGACCATGGTCTACTTAGAACATATTTCCCGCTTTCTTCCATCTTGGGTCTCTGCGCCTTTCACCCTTTCATAGAACTTTCTAGTTAGCGCCATGTTGGGACAGAGCATCCCAACATTCACAACTTCTGTGCCCTGGAGGAGCCACTATGAGGAGGGCCCAGGGCGGAATAGGCCATTCTTAGTGGAAAACAAGTGGTGGTTACTGATTATGGTGACTGCATACTTTGGATTTGGATTTGCTGCACCTTTTTAAATAGTAAGACACCAACTGCTTAAGAAATAAGGATGTTTTAATTAATCCATTAAACAGATGTGAAAAGGAGCATTTTAAGAGGCACAGTCTCTTTGAAAAATGGATCAAACTCTTGCATTCAACATACCCGATATGTTTGTAAATAAACTTACTGTATGAGTACTTAAAAAAAAGAAAAAAAACCCACCCCATTTTCCCTAAGGCAGTTCCCTGAATAGATTCCCAAAAATGCTTAGATAATGACGAGTGATAGTCACCATTCCGTGTCATTGCACTTGAACATATCTTAACATAAGATTTGCTTTGAAGAGGGTTTTTTTTAAAAAAAATATTTAACCAAATTAAAAAAATCAATATACATTATGAAGTTCATTCTCAGCCACTTGTTCAAAGTCCTCAGGTACCCAAAGTGGTGATATTTTTAGAGATCTATATCTATTTTCTTAATTCATTTGTGGTTGCAAAGAATGATTCAGCAAACAGTATGAAAAAGGGCCAAATACCAACTCCAGGGATTATGCAAGGTGCCCTATAATTAGTTTTATAACCAATAAGAAAAGAATGCCTTGGATGATTGAAAGGATGGATTGAATGAATGAATGAAAGAATGAACAAACAGATAAGTAAATATCATCCATTCATTCAGAAATACTTCCGAAAGCATCATTTCAGTGGTGATGAGCGCCTAGTAGGGATGAGCCAAGCTGGGGAGAGGGTACGGGCAGACACAATATGTGACTCCAAGAAGGGAAAGCCAAGGGAATAAGAAAGTATTAGAAAGAAAGACAGGAAGCCGAGAGAGTGAAGAAGAGAATGATAAGGATTAAGGCGCAGCTGTGAGGAAGTGGGGCGGCAGGGCGGAGAATCAGCAAGCCGGGGGCGGATGGGGGACAGCTGGTGACTCCTGAGAAAGTCTGAAGTCCTAAACCTTTGTAATCTGGAAAACTTGGTTAACCACAGTGACTCATTCCCCAGTTATGCCACAAATCCAGGATTTTACTGGAAAAGCAAGCAGACTGGCCCAGGACATTCTCAACTCCTTGCTGCCGTTTCCACTTCGACATCTGACAGAGGTTCCAGATGACAGAAACAAAACGCAGTCCCTGACTTAAGAGTCACTTAGGATGCGTTTTGTTTTGCGGCTGAAACCAGTATCGATAGTTAAACTTTACCCAAGCAATGCCCATATGCCGGTCACTGTTCTAAGTGTTTGTATTAACTCAGTGAATCCTCAGAACGACCCCGGGAGGTAGAAACCATTGTCATTTCCATCTTACAGACGAGGAACGGACTGAGGCCCAGAGAGGTTCAGCGACTTGCCTCTGGTCACACAGCTTGTAAGTCTTGCCATAGACCTGGGGCATAATCACTGGTCTGCATCTCTCGAAAGGACATAGATGTCTGGGGGGCAGTTCCAGGAATGGAGCCCAGGTGTCCCGGCTCCCAGTTTACTGTCTTTTCCCCTATGCTAACCAGAACTCTGTGGTGCCCCCTCAGTGGGGCATCGATGGACCAGATAACATTACAGCCCTACAGTGACCGCAAGCGTGAAAATAAACTCTTCACTCTCCCTGTCTCTTTTTGAATGGTTCTACCTCTGGGAGGGGGTGAACTAACCTGCCCGCCCCCATCCCACCCACCGGGTCTGGGCTGCCCCGAGCGTTGCCCTCCGATATTGGATTGCCGTTTGGACAGTGAGTGATTCAGAGCTGGCAGAAGGTGTCTTTGCGCCTTCAATTCAATTCCGCGCTCGCATCAGAAGCCATCCTCCAAGTGTCGGGCAGTGTTAACGCGGCTCTTTGTAAGTGATTTAAAGGTAAATGGGCTGCGTTAGAGGGCGGGGTGCTTCCCAAGGTATGAGAAACAATGCTACAGAGTGGATCTCAAGGGCGTTGAGTAAACCTGCTGTCAGGGTTTTCAGAGAAGATTTGATTGGGAAGAAAAACACATCTTTGCTTCATCATTTCGAAGCAATTTCATGCTTCGGTTCTCCATACTTCTGTCTTCCGAGCACTTCCAAGGGCCACATTTGGGCCTCAGCATCAGCCTGAAGCCTTGTACGCCGGAGTCGCGGTGCGATGGCTCTCTGGGTGCGATGTCGAGAGCCTCACGGGGATGCTTGCTCTTGATACATTTAATCATTTTCTTCTGCCTCAATTAAGTTGAAAAGACTCAAATGCAGCTTAAAATTAAAAAGCGTGACTGAATGAGAAGGTTTCTATCAGATATGGAAAGGCTAAGATGTTCCCTTTTCTGAACTGAGCTGGGAGGAGGTGGAGTGGGGGCGGAAAGGACAGAAACTGCAGAGCCTTCCCAAGGGGGGTGTCTGGTGCCTGGTGGGTGGTTGAGTCTATTATGTCAACATCTCAAATACCATGTGGTCATTTCTTTAGGACCTTGTTCGATGGTCTTTGGGGTTGTTTCTCTGCCCCCACCTCAGCTTTATTGACGTATAATTGACAGATAACATTGTGTGAGTTTACGTTGTTAAACATGATGATTTAATACACATATATAGTGAAATGATTAGTGTGATAAAGTTAGTTAACACATCTGTCACCTTGCATAATTATAGTGTGTGTGTGTGTGTGTGTGTCATGAGAACATTTAAGATCGACTCTTAGCAACTTTCCAGTATACAATACAGTATCGCTGTATGTACATTACAGCCCCAGAATTCATTCATCCTGTAACTGGAAGTTCGTACACTTCCACCAGGATTTTGCCATTTCCCGCCCTCCCAGCCCCTGCCAACTATCCTTCCCGTCTCTTTCTCTGGAGTTTCGCTTTTTCTGATGCCACACATACGTGAGATCACACAGTGTTTGTCTTTCTCTGTCTGACTTTTCTCCCTGAGCAGAATGCCCTCAAGGTCTAACCGTGTTGCAAACGGCAGGATTTTGTGGGATTGTTTCTTGGCGTGATTCCAGCCCGACCAAGTGTGGTTTCCTTCAGTGGTGTGGTTGGTGCCTGCTGCGGGAGTGGAGAAAGGGCCCTCTTGGTTCGCCCACATGCACTGTGTCCTAGGCTCCCTGCTTGGGTGCCTCACATAGATCGGGGCTCTACCTGCATATATGCGTCTCCCGGGGAGCTTTTCAAAAGTGCTCAGACTCATGCCCCATCTCGGAAGATTGGTCAAGGGTGGGGGTCTGGGCATCTGTAAAGCTCCCCAGGTGATACTCCTGATTTAGAGGGTCTCATTGAATCTGGGGGACATTTTCCTGCTCTGCTTCACTCACCCTTTTGACCTTTAGGGGGAGAGTCCCATTCTTCACTGTGACAGGAGTGAGAAGTGTGGCGGCCTCAGTGCTTAGAATACATGCGCCAAATCCCTTCGGAACCTTCGACCCGTGGTTTGGATTGCCTCTGTTTCATGGCTGCTTTTCCAGCTAGTGCTTCCAGCTTTGCCAAAGCCCATTTTTGGTAACTCTGCCTTCTGTACACTCTAAGAGAGATTGCTTGCCTTTGTAACTTCCCAGTGTGGAAAAAGTCTGCAGGGGTGGGGTTAGGAGGCCCCAGGGAAAGAAGCCCTCATCTTCCTTCCATTCAAGGCTTCATTCCCGGGACCCTCTGTGACAATGCAGGCCTTCTCCGGCTCTGCCTGGCCAGCCTTCCTGGAGAGGATTTCTGAAGGCAGAGCTTGTGGGGCCTGAGGGGGGCGCTCCTGGAGTGGCAATTCCAGACCGAAATTCCCTGGCTCGGAGTCTCCCTGGGAATCCCCTGGGGAGGCCCAGGTGTGCACCCAGGTGAAAGAAAGCTATTGTGGAGGGTCTGTGCTCTGCCAGGGACCCCAGGGCCCGGTCGGGGGCGGGGGGAGTGAGGGAGGAGATGAAGGGGAAAGCATCTCTGGCTGCTTCCGGTGGCCGTGAATGACGCTGGCAAACAAGGTCTGGGGCTTCGGAAGGAGACAGCGCATGCCTGTGCAAGTTTTGGGGTGCTGACAAGGTGAAAATTTCAGGAGAGATTTACCCACAACCCCCCCCCTCCACCCACCATAGACTTCTCTGTCACGATTGTGAGTTTGCAAAGCACTACTGGCATTATTTCATTATCTCTGTGACTTAGAAAGCAAGAGGGAACCCTTTTGGGTCACTTACTACATGCCAAACAGTGGGATACATACATTCACCCATATGCTACTTTAGTAACTAATTTAATCTTCACAGTACCCAATGAGGGACCTATGATTATTGTTTTGTGGATTCAGAAACCAAGGTTCAGATCCTTGACATGACTTCCCCAAGGTCACACAGACTGGACAAGAACCCAGGTCATTCTAACATGTAATTGAAGTTGGTCCCTTCCTGGGAAACACAGAATAACTTTCTTGCCTTTTTGATGTCATCTGTCACGACCCTCCTCCCCCATGTCTTCTTTTTAAGATAAACACCTTCTGTTTCTTCAGATTATTTTTAATGAACATTTCCTAGATTTGCCCTCTCCAGAATCTCACCTTCCATTCTTCCTTGGTTTCCTGAAATCAGGCTTCTTTTCCAACATCTCCAATGGAACTACCTTCCCTTAGGTCACTGATGACCAGACTATCAAACTTACCCCTAATCAACACATATCTAGCATGTGTTCATAGCATGTAACACTAAGGCTGACCACTCTCTTTCTTCGGTCGGGCAATCTTATTCATTCTCATGGATGTACCATCTATATGATGACAACTCCCAAATCTACTTCTGCAGCCATGACCTTTCTCTTGAGCTTCAGACCCATCGATCTATCCAACTACCTGCTGGACTTGTTAAATTTCAGGTACCCCATACATTTCTCAAACTCCACGCACTCCAAAATGGAATCCAGCACCAACCACCGCTCCACCCCAATCCTGCACTTCTCTCTATATTCCTTATCATGGTTTAATAGTGATATTGCCTTCCATATGTTCTACCAAGCGAGGAACTTCCTTCCCTTCACCCACTTGTCTAAATCAATCCTTCAAGTTCTAAGGATTCCACTTGATGAATAGTTCTCAAAGATGACCTCTCTTCTCTCCATGCCAGTGACTGCTTGAGCATGTCTTAGAGTATTTCCAGAGCTTCATAATATGTCTCTCCAATTCTACTTTACTGCACAAGTCTGCTTTCATGCTGCTGACAGGTCTTCCAAGGTCCTTTTTAAACTGTCAAACCCACGTTTCCCAAAGTACATTTCATAGCACCCTGGTTTTACAGGATGCTCTGTGAAAAATGGGACTGTGGTCAAGTAGCTTTGGGAAAGCCTATATACTATGCTCTTCTCTTGGAGGTTCATATTGGATGTCTCAAGAAGTCATCCAGTTAAAATCCTGTTGAACTTTGTAGACTCAGCATCCCAAATGGATTTCATCATGGAATCACCCTTCCTCCCCATGCTCACATTTTTTAGCATAAGGCGTGCCAACAACCATCTGCAGAACACCTTTGAAACCACAGTCTGTACGTTCTGTTCCTTGGCATGGCTTGTAAAGCTCTTCTTCATCTGACCTTTGCTCACCTGTCCAGTCAACGCTTCCCTTTAACTCTCACAGCTGTCATCCTTATTGACAATACCTTCTTCCTCGCACACCTTTGTGTTTTTCTGCTTCTCTCTTGCCTGAAAAGCCCTTTTCCTCCTCTGCCCACCACTACCTGCCTTCAACTCATCACTGAAGACTCAGCTGTCTTCTGTGAAGAATTCTCTGACTCTCTGCAAGGGAGAATTGGTCACCTCTCTTTTTTTTACTTCTAATGTCCATATACATCTTGAACGTTACATTTAGAACAAATGAAATCATTCCATTGGTTTGTAGCTTGGCATGTTTCAAACCAACTGGATTATTTTCTGTATCTTTTCATTTTAACACCATCCTTGTCTCCTGAAGGGAGCTTGGGCTCTCATTACTAACCCAACAGGAAAACAGTCCCTTCCTTTCTCACTTTTGGAAAAACAGCCTATGTGAGAGACCTTATAACAAGGTCTGGAATAGAGCACATCTAAAGGCAGTGTCCTTGCTAATGAGTTCAGCTACATGACGTGTCCCACTGTGTGTTGCTTCCCCTAGACAGTGCAGTGAGGGGCTTGGGTGTAGGTATAAAGTCGATAATAATGCCTTGGTGCAGAAATGAAACCCAAAGCCACCTGAGCCTGAGCTCCCGAGAGAGAAGTTCAAGGCCTACCTGCAGCTACTTAGCCTGGATCTTTCTCCAGTCATCTTGGGCTTGGAGGCCTGGGAGTAGCGGCCCACCCCATGAAGACAACTCCTCAAGGAAGAAAGGGAAATATCCATCACGGAGAGCTTCCTTTGTGTAGGCTCGGTGCTGTCTTTGCCTGCACGATCTCACTGCGTCCTTACAATGACTCTGTCAGATAGGAACTCTTATTTGCTTCAGATGAGGACATGAAGGTTTAGCCAAGTGGAATGGCCTGTCAACGTTGGTTTTACAGCTCCAGACCCTAATCCCGTCTGCGGCAACTCCTTGCTGTGCTACTGTGGGCAAATCACTTAGTCCAGCCCAGTCTCCATTTTCTCACTTGCACGATAGGAATAATACATGTGCTTACCTGGTGGAATGGGTCATAAGGTTTCAGAGATAGGCTGGATGCCGAGTGCCCGGCATGTGGTAAGTACTCTATAAATGGTAGCTATTATGGGCCGACATCAGAGACATTGTTTTCAGCCAACATGAAGGGAAACAGGAGGGTCATTTTGTGTTAAAGGAGACTTTAAGCCCAGAAATTATTTGGACTATGAAAAGGCCACACTTTTCAGCGAACCAAAGAGAGAGCCCTTCTCCCAATGGTTGATGGTCATGCTTCTCAAGGGGCGAAAAGAGGCTCCATTTTCAGGGCAGTGGGGGAGAAGGCAGCCAGGCACAAGAGCTCTTGTTGGGAAAAGGACGGGTCATGCAGAGGCTGGAACAGATTGGTAAAGCTTGGCCTTAGCGCAAATCAGGGATGGGCTCGGCCCGTACTCCGGGCAGCTGACCTGTGCACGTGCGTGGTGGTTTGTAATGCTTCCCTTATATGGGTAGCTACACCCACTCCTATAAGAGGGACAAATATGGAGGTGCCATCTGGGGGAAGGGGTACAAGTGCAACTGGGTGGCCAGTGGGGAGTAGAACTACAGCAGTGGGCTCTGCAGTCAGACTGCCTGGGTTGGCATTGTGACTCTGCCACTTGTTAGCTGTGTGACTTTGAGCTACCCACCGCCTCGCTGAGGCTCAGTTTCCTCCTTCATCTGTAGACTAGAGATAGAGTACCCAGCTTATAGGGTTATTGGATGGAATAAAGGAATTTATCCATGTAAAGCACTCAACGCAACCAGGTACAAGGTAAGGGCTTAAGAAATCACAGTTATTGTCATCATTACTGTGCGTGCTGGATGTGGTGGGGGTGGGAGTGGGGGGAAGAT
>LNAC01000230.1:748446-905669 GCA_002007465.1 Ailurus styani | reverse complement strand
TGCAGCAGAAGATGGCGGGGGGTGGGGTGGGGGTGGGAGAACCAGTGTGGATGATCAGAGAGCTTGCAGAAACAATCCCAAATGAATCTTCTCCAAATCGACTTCTGCAAATACTGCATTTACCTCCATTAATTAAAAGAAGCTTTGCCTTCTTTCCTTTCAAGTTTATTTTGTGGCTCAGATCTTAATGAGCTTTTTAAAAGACTATGGAGGTTTTGATCCAATTAAAAACTATCCTCTAAGATATCAGTATCTGACAGTTCCACCGTACTCTTCTGGGCATTCTCCTTGAAATGGTTGTAATGCAATATTTGTATCTAGTGAAAATTATGAGTTTTCACTAATTCTTAGATTAGATGGGGTTTAACTGTGAGGATGCAGCCTGCACATTTAATCTACTTTAGAGCAGCTTCATTTACTGGATGGTCTTCACGGGTTTGGGGAAAGGATGTAAAGTATCACCAATGAGGTGTGAAGCAGGTTTCAAAGCTCCAGCAGGTTCTTCTTGTCCCTCCCTTTCCCTGCAGGCACTTCTGTGCTCCTGTACCTCACTGCGGGCTGCTGGGCCACGTGGTAGCTGCTTAGTTCCCCACCCACACAGCAATTCTCTCTGCATTCACCTTTCGGCTCCAGGATACTATCGTACCCTTATTTCTACGATTTTTTGAGAAGCGTATTGACGCAGATGCTGAAAAGAAAAGAAAAGCAGTGCTGATGATCACTCCTTTATTTGTTGAATTTGCCCTGTCTCTTCATAAAAGCGGGGATGAAGGGGGTTACAGCTCGGGTCCTGGCCCTCCTGCCTCCAACCTGTTCTGCAAAAGAGAGGCAGATGCTTCCTGTTGCTCTGCTGCCCAGAAGATTAAGTGGTTCCCACCCATCAGCCTGGCCCTCACACCAGCCAACTCACTTCATCAACCTCATCTTCCATATGTGGAAGACTTTATATATATATATGTTTTTCCAGAAGTGTGAAATATGCTGGTAGCTGTCAAGTGTCAAGAAGGTTCTGGAGTGCAAGAAAAGGTCGACTCCAGCTTCCTTAAGATGTCTTTTCAAAAAGATCAAGGACTTTAAATTCAGCTTTGCATACCACTCCCTAAGTCCTTCCAAGTTCATAGAAGGTAAATACATTTATTGCTCAACCCAGGATTTGATATCCATTTTTTAAAAAGATTTTATTCATTTATTTGAGAAAGAGTGAGTGAGAGAGAGAGAGCATGAGCAGGAGGAGTGGCAGAGAGAGAGGGAGAAGCAGACTCCCCACTGAGCAGGAAGCCTGACATGGGGTTCAGTCCCAGGACCCCGGGATCGTGATCTGAGCCGAAGGCAGGCGCTTAACTGATTGAGCCACCCAGGTGCCCCTTGATATCCATTTTTATAGCTACTGTGTTTTCAAGTTGACTTTATAATTCAGTGGAGTTGTATTTTGTATGTTGAATACATACATCACTGTATCCAGAGGACACTGTTTATTTAAAGAACTTGAAGAACAATGTTCTCTGTGAATTTTATAGAGACTACCTTATGATTTGGTTATGATCACCTTTATGTTACACGCATAGTTATATCTGTGGTATCCTTAATGCTGAGCCTCCAGTCAATATTATAGCATTGCTTCCATGGGGAAATGTAAGCCATGACAATGACATGGCTTCTAGCAATGAATGCATCACACCAAAACTTGAGAACCAAGCCTAGCCCAGTGCTTGCTATATACAATAAAAATTGACTACATGTCTGTCAAATGGGTGAATCATCTACAATCTGCTCAGCCACAACTGAGTGGAAAATGGGAGACTGAGACTTCTGTTCTCTCTAGTTTATCATAATTGACAATTTTAGACAAGCCCCATGACTATTGCTGTCCCCATTTCCTTACTAAGAGCCATCTATCTCAGAAAGGGCTGAAGAAGAAAGGACACTAAACATTAGTCTAGAATGACCTTCTTGAAAAGTGATCTTTAAACTCCATTAGGTAGAAAAGTAGGATAAAACCAAACCCATCATTTTAGATGAAATTTTCTTCTCTCTACTCATCGAGATAGATGATGACATAAAATCAACAAGCACTTATCCAAGAATGCTATCACAGGGACTCAACATTATGCTAGACACTGAATGACAGTGTTGCTGCTCAAAGAGCTTCCCATCCAGTTGAGCGGACAGCACTTCCATGTGGGTAAATTGGGTTTTCTCAACCTTGGCGCACTTGACATTCTGCATGGGATAACTCAACAGGAGGCTGTCCTGTGGACATTGTAGGATGTCCACATTCTAGGATGTTCAGCCGCAACCCTGGCCTCAACCCACTAGAGGCTGGCAGCAGCTCCCTCCAGTTATGACAACCAATCATGTCTCTAGGCATTACCATTGCTCCATTTCCCCCTCTCTTTGAAGACCGCAGGCCCTACATGGTTTGTCATGCAAAGTCCTGTGCGACTGTCAAAGGAGGAAGTGAAAGAGGGGGCAGGGATTCACTGGAGAGAAGGGGCTGGAGTGGTCAGAGACTTCAACTGGACCTGAGGGAAGCTGGGTGGGATTTCAATAATCAGAGATGTCATTTCAGGTGGAGAAAATGACCCAAGCTGTCCACACAGGGCAATCGCACTTGGTGGGTTTGTGGGAGGTCCTGGTGAGTACACTGCGCGGGTGGGATGGGGGAGTACACGGATCGTGGGAGAGAAGGCTGATGGGGTGTGCTGGTTGGTGTGAATGACAGGCTGATGGGTGGGAACCGCTGGGTTTCTGGGCAGCAGAGTGACAAGAGGCATCTGACTCTGGCTGAAGTTTGTAAGATGGGATGGAGGGAGGACAGATGGGAGCAGGCCCAACGTCATCCCTGCTGTTACAAAGAGAGAGGGCAAAGCAAGCGGAACTAGACAGCACGGACTCTGAAGGTGACAGTGGTGTCTCTTAGCTGTGTGTGCACCAGGCGTCAGATCACTGACATCGTAGTCTGGCCTCAGCAGATTTGTTTTTCTTTTTCTTCAGTGCCTGAGGGCTGGAGCTCAGAAGATGTAGATGCTACAGATTTGTCTTCAAAACTAATTGTCTTGTTCTTCACATTCATAGAATTCACTAGATCTTTTAGGTTAGCTCCTGGGGCAAAAATCCATAGTCTTCAGACAGTTCTCTCTTCTGCAATGTGTCTTCCAACAATTCTCTTTCCAGCTATGCTATACCTGTCTCCTTTTCCAGAATTTTCTCAATCAATTTGACCTGCTCTGTCTTCCCTCCAACAATATGAACACACATCATTTGTGTGGAGATCCGTTGATCACACCATTGTGATCATATCACTGTAAAGCGCTCCTGAAAAAGATTTGTCTTTCCTATCTTGTTTTGTCAAAAGTGTCTAATATTCACTTTGACGAGATGCACGATTTCATGGTATGTAGGGCATTCAGAAGGCACATCTTGGGTGCCTTTACATTTTAATGACTCAGGATGAGTCTGGTAGCCCATCTATATGTCATCAGCAGCTACATGTGAGTATATGAGAGTGTAGGGCAGCAACAAAATCCCAGGACTTTTTCTTTTAGGATCTGTGATGAATGAAAATGAGAGAGCCCGTGCTATGGTTGGTGTCAATGAAGCCTGTATTAGCTGACAGAAAAATTCACTTGCTTTATTAGCCAAAACACGATAGAGATGATTTCTATCACAACTAACCTCTAAGTTATTAAAATGGAAAAGCGAAAATAGAAAATGGCATGAGAACAGAGTGAAGCTTCGTGGTTTGGTACCATGAATCTGAGCTCGTTCGCCTTTTCATTTAAATAATGGGATGACATGGGGGGGCCTGGGTGGCTCAGTGTGTTAAGCATCTGACTCTTGATTTTGGCTCAGGTCATGATCTCAGGATTGTGAGATCGAGCCCCGAGTTGGCTGTGGAGGCTGCTTAAGATTCTCTCTATCTCGCCCTCTCCCTCTGCCCCTCCCACCCTCTCTCCTTCTCTAAATAATAATAATAATAATAATGATAATAATAATAATAATATAATGATGTGGCCTCAGCAGATGGTGTGTCATTGAACCCTCAGCGTTATTCAAGCTCTGTTTACTTAGGAAAGAAGAAGACACTATACCCCACTCTCTTTGATTGTGTCCCATAAGGAAATCTTTTCAGTAATTTCACATAGGAAAGGAAATCCCCAATGGTCCTTTCATGTACCTGAGGGAGAATACACTTACAGAATCAGTGCGGGCCCTGAATCTGTTCCATGCCTTCTTCTGTGCTAAAGGAGGTAGAGGAAAAGTGCCAAGCAGGCGATCCTTGCCCTCAGGGAGCCCACTCCAGAGCTGGGATCATTGAGAAGTCCTGCTTGGCACAGACCAAGGCTAGGATGGGCTGGAGAGTGGTGGAAAAGTTTCCTGGAGGAGGTCAGAGGTCTCTTGGGCCTTGAGAAGTAATATGGGGAGAAAGGTCTGGGCATTTTGAGTCACAGAAGAAGATAACTAGCATGGTGTCTATAGGGAATGACTGGACACCCTGTGTGGTTGGGGCACAGAAGTGGTGTATTGAGAGGCTGGATGGACAGGACGCCTGACTCCAAAGGTAGGGCCTTACAAGACTATTTCCCATGTAGTCCATGGTGCAGAAATGGGCTACGAAGAAAATGATACATTGTGGGAGAAGCTCCTTTTACACAGGAACACTTCTAGAGAGTTCTATAATCCAACTTTAAGTACAATGAGCTGTGGTGATTCCTATAGCGGTGGCTCATGCTGATCAGTTCATTCAAGGTGCTTGAAACTGACCTCAAGTTCAATTGTCCGTGCCTTTAGTGACTCGTTCTATGGCTTCCCTCAAACAGATAAGGTGTCCTTGGAATTTGGCTTCACAGCAGTTTTGAGCCACTGTGTGGAGGAGCTATTTTTCTTGAAGCAGGACTCTTTGGTCTTGGTGCTAAAAATAAATATATGGGGTGGAGAACCAGAGAGAAAATAGCACTGTTTTGTCAGTGAACAAGGGGGCCCAGGAACGCTTCCCCCAACCCCCAAACCCTTCTCCTTGGGAGTTCTTCCAAACCTAAAGTCACACCCATCTGCCAGAATTTGTAAAGCTGGGTCCTTAGAATGTCTCATGTGTCAAGGCGGCCATGTTGTTAGCTCATTTCTGTATTCCCAGCACCAACAATAGGGTCTGGCATACATGAGACCATCAACATTTTCCCTCTTTGAATAATGTGCTGCTGAATTAATGCATTTTCAACTTTTGACATGGATGTTATTTGAATAATCATGTTTATTTTCAGCTTGGCTGTTTAATATCGAGTTTTTAAAAATAACGGCTTTATTGAGATGTGTCTCACATGACAGAGAATTCACCCTTTGAAAGGTATAATTGAGTGGCTTGTAGTGTATTCACAGAGTGGGGCCACCATCACCGCCAATTTCGGAGCATTTTAACACACCGAAAAGAAATGCCGTACCCGTTGGCAGGCTTTCCCCATTTCTTCCTACCCAGGCCCTGGCAGCCACTAATCTGCTTTCTGTCTCTATGAATTGAACATTGCATGTAACCAGAATCATACAATATGTGCTCTTTTGTCTCTCGCTTTCTTCATTTAGCTAAATATTTTCAAGGTACATAGCATGTGTCGGTCCTTTATTTCTTTTTATGACTGTAATAATATTCCACCTTGTGAATATACCACATTTTCTTCATTCACTCATCCATTGATGGATATTTGAGTTGTTTCCACTTTTTGGCTATTATGAGTAGTGTTGCTGTGAACATTTATGTACAGGTTTTTGGGTGGACATGTGCTTTCATTTCTCTTGGGTATATACCTAGAGGTGGAGTTGGTGGGTCATAGGGTGATTTACGTCTAATTTTTTGAGGAACTGTCAGACTGTTTTCCATAGTGCATGCACATGGAAAACATTTCACATTCCCACCAGCAATGCTCAAGAGTTCCAATTGCTCTACATTTTCCCCAGTACTTGTTATTGCCTTTCTTTTTTAGTATAGCCATCCTAGTGGTTTAGATTAATGTTGACTTTTAAATTATAAATGTATGGTATAAATATACCTATGGGATACAAGTGTGAAAGGCTTAAACTGTTATTTCTTTGCATCGGAAATTGCCCTGCCAGTGCTATATTTTCCTTCTTGCATCTTTCTGAGGTGGTGGTGTTTTATTTCCTTATAGGGGAAATGAAAAAGAGAGATCGGGATCCACTGAACCAGATTTTAGCACTTTTTGATTCAGAGTGTGGTGGTCATAAGAGAACACACACTGGGCCTCAAGATAGCATGCTAAAGTCTAGAAATATGTCATTTCATGACGTCTGTGCAGAGACCACTTCTGTGCCAGTGTGTTACATTTGGAACCACATTTTGTATGTGCTCAACTTTAACACAGATCTTGAGAAAATGAAATTGAATTTTATGCCTCTTTAATTTGATTTGAGACCATGACCATGCCATTTCTTTAGAATAATTACAAGAATGTATCCAATATATGACTTTCATCTTATAGTAATTACAACCACTTACCATTTATAGAACACATAGTTTAGGACACCATAAGTCTCATTTCATGCTAATCGCTTTTCTGAAAATAAAGGGTCCTGTTGTACAAATCCAAGAACAATGAGAGTGAAAAAGAAAATCAATTTATACGTCACATCAAAGAGGAGATCAAAATGAAGATGTCAAATATACGCCAAAGTCTCTCATAAATTACAAGTGGTGAACCCGTCCCACACTTTATTTTTAGGCAAATAAAATGTCTTGAAGTCTCATTGTTAAAGCCACTTCAAAGATGATTTGGTGACAGTACTTTCCCCCAAGGCTTTTGCCAGTTTTACATGCCAAAGGCATCCAGTGTGCACAGGGTTCCATGGGGCCCAAGCCACAGCAACCGACTGAGACCTTAGAATCTGATCCTTCACTGAATGAAGGACAAGAAGCCCATTTTTTGTGATCTGCTTCCCATTTTTTTCTTTTGGGACTAACTGAAGAATTAAAAGTTGTCTTTCTTTCTAAAGTTATATGCAGAGTACAAAGAAGGAGTTTCAACAGCTGCTTCTTGTCATTCTATGGGAAAAACTTCTGATCTGAAAAACACCCCCAGGTTCTGCAGATGGGTCTTCCATTTCTCGCTCCCATTTTCCCTTCACACTAACAGCTTTGGCTCCTCCTCCTCCCTTATAGATCATATCTATCTCTTCAGGAAGATATTTTTTTCAGATATTAAAAGTAATACATGAGAAAACAATTTTAGAAGCCCAGAAAATACAAAGAAAACAAAGATCCCCTGCAGTCTCACAACCCAGACAGCTCCATTTTTTATTTACTTTCCTACACTCTAGGTTTACTTGGGTTCATTCATTCATTCTTTACTTCACTCAACAAATATTTCCTGAACACCTACAACATGCCAGGTGCTGTGCATACCCATGGTCCTAATTTTCTTCATAATTATTAGGTGTATAATTGTCAGTTTAATATCTATCTCCCTTCCTAATTTCTGAACTCCAGGACCTTCTTTTACACTGAACATCATACCGTGACCACTTGCCAATCATTAAGTTTTCTGTGTAAATGATATTTTTAGTGGCCACATCCTAGTTCAACCACAATTTACTTTTTCCTTCTTGTTGGTCATTTAGGATGTTTTCACATGTTTTGCTATTATCATCAACACAGTTTGAACATCATGTCCAAAGTCATACCCACTTTTATGGCTTTTGATATATAAGCAAACTGACTTTTAGGAAATCTCTACCAATTTAAACACCTACCAGCAGTGTATGAGTATTTCTCAGATATAGCTATAGGGAATTACAAAATGGCAGACTCAAGGAAGTGAATGACTTTCCAGTCCATTCCCTTGCCTGCAAGCAGAGTCAGAATGACCGCCACCACTTGGGGGAAGCCAGTGAGCTTAGGAGAATTGAACACCACTTGGGAGAGCTCTCCCAGTCTAGTGGTATTGTGATTTGGAGCCAAGAGGAGGTAATGGTGTGGTCCGTTTATATAAGTTTATGGATTACCTTTATAGAGCTAAGAGTGAACTAGAGCGATGGTGTTGGCATGAGCTAGAGAGATGGTATTGGCATAAACTCAGAGAGGCAATCCAAATAGTTATTGATTCTCTATTATGTGTCAGAGCCTGTTAGGTGCTGTGAGTGATAAAGAGATGAATACCGTTCTTGTCCTCAAAAATGTTAAAATCCAGTAGCAGGGAAATGTGCGGGCATGGGAATCCGAAAGACCTAGGTTTCGGTTCTGATTCTGCTACTATGAGCAGTGACCTTGGGGGGGTTATGTGATGTCTCTGATCATCAGTTTCTTCATCTGCAAAATGGGGTTAATGACAGAGTTGTCGTAAGAAAGAAATGAGATGATGTGTGTCAAGTGCTTGCCAGGATGCCTGGCACAGAACACAGTAGCTCTCGGAGTGATAACTACCATTGCTTGGTAATTATTTTTCCTGTCTCCCAAGGATCTTGTGGGGATTCAATGAAATAATAAATGTAAAACACCTAGTACTACGCCGACATCAAGGTAGCGATGATATTGACAACCCTTTGGGGGAAGTTCAAGAAAACATATCGTACGTGACCTACACCAGTCATAGCAGAGCGACAGGAGAGGTGAGTCTTGGAACATATTGCTGAAGACAGGACTGTCTGAGGACACTGAGACTTAGGAAGGTCACCTGCTCAGAGCCATTGCCAATTCTGATCCACCCAGCTGTTGGTCACCTCTCTTCTCTTTGCACTCACCTTCGTTCCAGGCACCCATAGTACATTTGGTCTCTGCGAAGTTTTGAGGGTGTGCCTATTGCTTGCTTGGAACTGTCTGCCAAGCCCAAAGGTTTTCAGGGGTGGATGGTATTCGTCTCTTGTGCCATCACTAAAGAATAGCTTTTCATAGTTTGAAATTAGACAGGACATTCAAGAGCTCTAAGCGTCTGGCACAAGAAGTCAGTGGCTGGAAAAGCTGCAGTAGATGTCTCCAGAATGCAATTAATAAGCACACTCTTCCCCCTGAGCCACTCTCCTGTTATGGGGTGGAAGCTGGTCTATTTCGATGATGTGTGCTGACTTCTCCCCTCCCAAAGCCCACACATTCAATGCCCCTAGGTTTGAGAAGAATGAGGACAAATTAACCGTTCTAAAATACTAAAGCTGCAGGCCTTTGTGAAATAAAACCTTTGCCGAATGGAAAATATTATTGTCTTTTCTCCTTTCAAAAGTTACTTGTTTACCTGTTGCTCATAAAGCACAGGATAATTCGTGGTTGGGAAAAGGTATTCATTGTCTGATGGGTTTCATTTCAGCACCATAGACTTCCCTGAAGATTGCAAAGCTATTCGATTGCTACGCATTTATAGAGCTTACCCCGAGGAAGGAGAATTAGTGTCTAGTAATACCTTCCTGCCTGCCAATTTTACCTCACTGATTCAACCTTTGGAACTGATTTAATCAATGGATCAGCACATTATTCAAAGGGGGAATGCTATTATAGAAAAGCTTTCACAAGGCTTGATGATTCATACAGACACTATTCAGGACTTTTAATCACATCACATAAAAGGACCAAATTTGAATGTTGCTTATGCCTAGAATTTTGATGAAAAGTAAAATATTAAGGAGCTCTTAGAAGAAGCCCGTGACTTGGATTTATGTGTGCATACGTTTCTTCTGAGGAAGAAAACTTAGAATGTTCTAGAATAAAGGTCCACAAAAACCAGAATTACCCCAATGGACAAGCCTAATGAAAGTGAGAGAAATGGAAGCTCGAACATGATAAGGAAGCTAAAATGCTGTGCCTTGTTCTGGATGGTCTGTCAACTTCCCTGGCAGAGGTTCCAGCTTTCGTGACAGAGTCCTGGGTATGTGTAGCTCAGTTGTTGGGCTAGTGAATGTCCTGATCCTCATTTTCTTCAATTGTCAATTGGGGCTAATCATACCTGCTTCCCAGGATGCTTGTGAAGATTGGGATAGTAACGATTTTATTTGTTTCTGTTTTCCTTATAGCACTGGCCAGTACATGTTATTTATATTTTTAAAATTATTTATGTCCACAAAGTAGAGTTGAAGTTCCACAGGTATGGTGGGTGTGATAAAGCATTTGACATCTTTTTTATCAAGTAGCCCACGCTCACCTTGAGGGTCGACCCAGTGGAGCCCACTGTAGGCATGGATAACTTGGGTCATGACCAAAGCCTTCTGGATAAAGAGGAAGATATTTCATCTCCAGGAGAGTCTGGCTTGGGTCTACTCATTTAAGTGGAAACATCACCACGTCATGATTTTAAAAGAAAGACTTTTGTGTTCAGGCAGGAGTACTTTTGAATTCAAGCTCTACTATTTATTAGGTGTATCATCTTGGGCAAGTCCCCTAACCTGTTTGTGATTCCATTTCATCATTTGAAAAGTGTGACTACAAAGGGCACAGTGAGGATTACATGAGATTACAGAGCAGCACACCTGGTAAGGAGGCTCATCAGGGGGCAGGTGGGAGGAGTGGCAGGTGCTCCCACAGTGGCAGCGCTGCTACTTGAGGACCCCAGTTCTCCACCATCTTGAAGTCTGTTGGAGCTGTTAGCTCCACTGGCGCTTTTTTTGAGGGAGGCCGCGTTCCTGGTGCCTGGCCTTTTCTGCCTGCCTCCAACCTGCTGCCCTGGCCTTGACTATAATAGACGGCCTTGGTAATCAGGCCGTTAAGGTCAGACAGATTTGAGTTCTAGCCTTGGCTCTGTCATTTTCCTGTTGTGTGACACTGGGCAAGTTCCTTAACGTCTCAGAGCCTCACTGTCGTCGGTTATAAATTGGTAATGAATAGTTATCTGCTTAGTGTCACTGAGAGAATGAAATATGTTAATCCATGTGAAGGTACTTCAGTGAGTCACTGGAACATGACAAGTGCCCAACAAAGTTATCTTCCAAGGTATGAAAGCGACACTTCACAACATGCGGTATCATGTTAGAATCGAGTGTGTTTCCTGGCATGAAATTTATGTGAAAATTGGTGATATGTCTATGGGAGCCGTGGTATCATGTTAGAATTGAGTGTGTTTCCTGGCATGAAAATTATGTGAAAATTGGTGATATGTCCATGGGAGCCACAGCACCACAGAATGTTCTCTGGCTCAGGACTGCTCATTTTCCAGCCAAGACGGACAAAGAGGAGTTCCTTCCAGCCCTTTAAGGTCTATGTATTCATCATAGACTGGACCAGATCCTTCTACTCCATATACCATCCACATGAGCTTCGCATGAGACCACGGGAGAAAGGCAGGGTCTAGGGCCCGACGCCAGTCCCCCTGAATCAGATAAGGTCCCTAGGCGATCGGCTTCGAGTCCCCGGCTGTCATCACTGCAGTGTTTATTGGCACCTTTTCCATGTTACCATTATCCGATTGCTGCACTACTCCAGTTTCTTGGGTTATATATACCACATAATGTTTTTTTTCCCAGAGGGGAGTGAGCCCTAGAGAAGCTGCCTTTTGCTCTGGGTCAGATGGCCTGCTTCATGGCAGGGACAGGCTGAGACTGCTGAGGCCCCCGCATTCCACTTCCTGACACGGTCCTCCGAAGCCACTGTGTCTGCAACCCGACCTGCTTTCCTTTCTCATGGCCACCGTCCATTTATCACTCTTGTTCCCCCTCGAGCTCCAGATGGTGGGCCTCTTCGAGCTGCCTTTCTTTGACGTGACATCAAGCAGATCAGGGCCAAATCTAAAGGACTCAGTAAATTAATGAGGAAACAGCTCCTTTAGCCAGAGTAGTGACTGCCGTCGGTGTGCTTGGCTCTTCCATCCCAGCTCTCTTGGCAGCAACAGATGTTCCGTTGGTGGTGGTTTTCAAACTTCAGTCACCTCTGCTTTATCTGGGAAGGTGTGTTCAAAATTCAGATTCCTGGGTCCGATCTACAGGGATTCTGGTTCCTGGGTCCAGGCTGGGGCTCAGGATCTGTGCTTTTACCAAGTGATTCTAAGCTTAGTGATGACACTCTGTTTTCCTCGCGGTGTTTCCGATTTCCTCCCAGCTGGAATCATGGTTCCTTTAATACCCCTCCCATTTGTACTTCCCACAGAAGACGTTGTGCTCTGCAGAAGGTTCTAGTAAGAAGTGTGCCTCCATCCCTCCCCAGTTTGCAAGCTCCTTTAGGACAGAGGAGCTGTCGTGGCCATTCCGGTTGGGGCGGCCACAGCAGTGCTTAGTACTCAGTAGTTCTCAAGAACACATCTGCTGAAGTTCTTGAAGTGAGAAGATCCTGAACCAAGAGACCAGACCAGAAACCTCTTTCCTCTTCGAGGCGGGAGCCTGTCAGGGCTGGGAGAATAAGACTGGGAGATGTTGGGGTCCTCTCTGGCTTGTTTCTTCCACAGTAGGATTGAGAGGAAATGCCCGCAAGAAGTAGAATTGGCAGCAACGCCATTTCAGAGCAATTACTGTTGTTCTTTTAAAATCACAGGCGGAGGACATTTCCTGAAATTGTACCTCTGATTTTTGAAGGAAGGAAAAAGTCCATACTCAGTGGGTCGGGGAGACAGCTCGGCTCGTGGTGGTGGGGCCGGGAGGGGGGGATTTCTGCACCTGCAGAATTCACCCGGTGATTTAAATAAGGAGGGATGTTTTCCTTCAGGACACATGATACAGGAGGTCAGTTGAGTTTTCTACTTTTCAACTTGCTGCTTCAGGGTTTTTGGGCAACGTGCGCCTCCAGATCTGATACTTCATAGAATAGGGATTTGGTGTCTGAGAGAGGTAATGAAGATGTCCCATCGTCCACTCTCAGACCGCCGTCCATGGAGAGAGGTTAGCAATCTAGAACAGGCAACAAAGGTGCATGCCATGTTCTTTTACCGTATCTGTGAGAACTTCAGTAGTTGCTCAAGTGCCTTTAATTCCTGGTTTCCTGCATCATGTCCTGTTTCAAAATGGTGAGTATTGGGGCGCCTGGGTGGCTCAGTGGGTTAAAGCCTCTGCCTTCAGCTCAGGTCCTGATCTCAGGGTCCTGGGTCGAGCCCTGCATCGGGCTCCCTGCTCGGCGGGGAGCCTGCTTCCCCCTGTCTCTGCCTGCTTCTCTGCATACTCGTGATCTCTCTCTGTGTGTCAAATAAATAAATGAAATCTTTGAAAAAAATGGTGAGTATTTCTCAGGTTTAAACCCCAGGTCTGCCATCGACAGGCTGTGTGACCTTGGGTGTGTCACTTGCCCACTTGTGGCCACAGTTCTTTTNATTTTTTTTTTTTTTTTTTTTTTTTTATAAAAGGAGCAAATGGGTGGGAAGATAACTTTAGGTCCTTTTTAGCTCTGAAATCAGGGGATTCTACCACAAATGCAATTGTGCTATCTGTTTTTTGGGGAAAATCCAGTCTTTCCTCACGTTGAAATACTGGCAGTCTGGTGTGTCAGGTGACGACGTGCTAAAGAATTTTGTCACAGAGTCCATGAGGAGGTAGGAAGCAAGGATGTATTCGGAAGTATGTTTTCCCTATTAAATCTGTTTTGGTGATGAGGGACATGGGTTCCTGCCCGACTCACGTTCCACACCAGCATGCTATCTGGCAGAGCATACACTGATTAAGATCTGGTCCACGAAAACATATTCTCTCTGATTGAAATCCAAACGTATTGATTGTTTTATCTCTGTCCGGAGAGATTGCCTTCTATTTGGTGATGGATGACAACTCTCTATACCACTTCATCTGCCGAGAGGACAGGGGGTGACACAGGCAGCTTCCACGTCTTGTGGGCTGAGACATTAGCTGTGACAGTCCGCTCCCAACCCTCCGTCACACTGCCATGGCCCAGGCATGGTTCACCGCAAGGGAGATTAGATGTGTCACAGCTGCAGGCCGATTCCTGAGCTGATGACTTGGTGGCAAGAGGCTCCTCTAAGAGCATCAGTACAGGGTGGGACCCAGAAAGATTTGAGAGCGAAGCACAGCTCCCTGCAGAGAGGACATCTGGGGTCCGACTGGATGCTGCTTCTCTGCACCCCAGAGTGAGAGCAGAAGAATCTCCCAGAAGGATTAAAACCCAAGTATTGATGAGCTCAATATGTTTTCCTCTCTCTGGGAATGCCCAGTGAGAATACCACTTACTTTTGCACAGAATGCTTGCCTTTCACCACGTGCTTCGACATGCATTAGCTCATTCGATTCTTAGAACTTTAATCACGGGAAATAGAAGCTATGCTTTTACCATGTTACAAATGAGGACTTGGCCATGCGCTCTCATCTCTGACCCTTGGTCCCACCCCCCACTTGTCAAGATTGGAACACACAGCTCCTAGTCCATGGTTCTTTCTGCTTTTCTGAGCAGTTCATGTGTCCAAGACTCGAGCTAATGCCTGCAGACCCAGTAACTAGAGCTGCTTTGCAGAATCCTCATAGACTCTTCCCAAGAAACTCACGAGGCCAATATTACTATTGTCATCCTCCTTTTATAGAAGAGGAAAAGGAGGCTCAGAGTGGTAAGACGCTGGCTCAGGGTTCCATGAGAGTGAGTGCCAGAGCTCAGACTCAAACCCAGTCAGTCTGAACTTAGGTTCTTAACCAAGATGGCTCCCAGTGCCCTGGCCTTTCCGAAAAGGTTAAGAATCAGAACATTTTCTCTTTACTTCCTGGGTTATGTTCACGACAGGGGCCCAAAGGGGAAATGCTGTTTTATGCCAGTTTTCTTGAAGGAGCCACCAGGAGCTGACACGATGCCAGTATAGACCAGTATGCCCACAGGCCCCGTGCTGGGTTCTTTGTGGCCTCCGCCACTCTGGCGCCCCACCCTGACCTCCACGGTGCTTCCCCTCCGGATCCTCAGGAACACTGTTGCCCCTCTTGGGACGTGCACCCCTGTCCCTTTCAGGTGAGAAGTGTCACGCTGTGGTAGAGAAGTATTTCAGATGTGGCATTATTTATTCCCTGCTTGCTTCTAAATGGGACCCGAGGGGTCTCTCAACAAAAACTGTCTAATAAGTTCCTTGATAGATTCCACAGGGCTCGCCTCAGAAATAGAGGAGTGATGCCCGTTCTTCAGAAGAGGCGAGCTTGTTAAAACGCTGAATAGTAATGGATAGAAAATTATCGTTTTGTGTCAATAATCATTCTGGCCCTGGAGAGCACCCCAGGTGCCAGGCACCACGTTAAGCGCTTCGCCTTCCCAGTTCTCTTCAGTCCTCCCCAGTAGCCCCATGATGGATGGTTAATGACCCCCATTGTACAGACTGGGAAATTGAGGTGAGGTAGAATTACCGTGTGGACTCAAAGGCAAGAAAAGCAGCGGTGTCTTTAATGGGTTTTTCTGCAGAAGACTCGGCCATGCCTCTCATGAAGTCCAGGGCACGCATCGCCCCGCCATTTCTGGCTTCACCGCCATTCTGCAGGAAGTTGCTGTGAATGTGCTGTCTCCAAAGGTGGTGGCGGCGGCCATTGTGCTTCGGGATTGCCATCCAGGCCCCAACCGTTCAGAAGCCGCACTAAGTCTCCTCGTACAGGCCAATTACGGAAATGCTCCCTTTGTAAAGCAGCAGCGTGAGCCCGAATAGGCACTTCATTATCTGCCTCTGCCCCTGAGGAGGTAGAGAGGCCGCTGGAGAGTGATTGGCCTGAGAAATGGCAGGGCCACGCTTTCAGGGTCAGGGAACTTCAGGCCCACTTCTAGGATTGGCTTTCCAGAATGGTCTGGTGCCGGCTGGCCCCCTGCCAGGGCCGGCTCCTGGGGCTTCTCTCTCAGTGGGATCCCGTGGGCAGCCTGTCCCCTCCCACAGCAGCAGCGGGCCGATCGACTTCCGGCCACTTACTTCCCGGGGTCCTTTCAGTCCCAAAGCAGCGCGAGTTCTTTTCACTGTGGAAGTGAATTGTGCTCAGACAGGTAAAGGGTCATTTTGCTGCTTTTCCTGCCTCTTTCCCAAAGTTTCTAGGGTCAGTTAGCCTGGGCTCTGCAGGCTTCCCAGCTCCCAAAGCAGAGGCAAAGAGTTGTTGTTTTTTTTCTTTCCCTTTTATTTCTTGTAGAAGATGGAAGATTCTTAGCTAGAAAGTGGGGTGTTTCACCCCTTGGATCTTATTCCAGGAAACAGTGTCTTCTTCTTATTTTACTTTATTTATTTATTTACTTATCTGTTTATTAGTTAAGCTGAATGGAATACCAAGCACATCAGCCCAAATGGAATAATTGCAGGTGTTGTTAGTTATCAAAGTTTTGTTGTTTTATTTCTATTGGTTACATGTGGAACGTTTTGTTAAAAGGTCAGTGACTTTGGCCCGGCTGGGCCTCAAGTTGCCTTTTCACACACACACACACACACACACACACACACACACAACTGGGGGATGTGTGTTGAGAGCAGAGTGAGAAGGTGGCCATTTACCAACCCTGCCCCATTCCGTGAATCCAAGAGATGTCATTCTGTCTCTTGCTCACGCTCTCTCTCTCTACACACACATACACACACAAACATGCTTTCCTTTCTGAAACTTTCCTTCACTTGGAGTACATATTCTCCTTCCTTCCTCGCTCCGACCCACCTCACTGCCTTTTGTGGTGTGCACCATTTCATGGCACTCATCCTACACTCCTTGGTTTTCATCTCAAGAACCTGAGCCTTATAGGGACTATAGTCAATGGCACCGTAATGGCGCTGTGTGGCTACAGATGGCAGCCACACTTGTGGGGAGCACAGCATTACATATAGACTCACCCAATCACCATGTTGTACACCTAAAACTACTGTAACACTGTGTGTCAGCTTTGCTTCAGTTAAGAAAAAACAAGTCTTTATGGAAAGAGAGAACACTTCCTTCCATGTGCAAACTCTCGGGTCACATGATCCCTTGAAAAGTGTGCGCTCTGGCGGCAGATACCCATGAGTTGGCGCCAAGTCTTTCCTCACTAGCTGTGTGATGTTGAGCTTATCACTCCAGTTCTCTGCGCCTCAGTTTTCTCACAGAATGGACCTCAGAGGAATGGTGTGTGAAGATCTGGTAAAATATGGCAACTAACTTAGCGTTGTCCCCGGCCCGTAGTAATCCATAAATGTGGGCTTTCATCAATGGGCATTGGGATCTTAGCTGTTTTTGTTGTTGAAGATTTTGCATCGTGTTGCTTCTGTTTCTGTGCTGCTCAGGACTCAGAACGAGCTTCTCCTTCACCAGATCATTTGCTATTTTTATTGTGGTGAGATCCACATAACATAAAATTCACCATTTTAAATTGTACTATCCAGTAGTGTTTAGTACGCTCACAATTTTGCAAAATTATCAGCACTGTCTAGTTCAAAGCTTTTGTATCACCCCATAAGGAAGCCCTGTACTCATTAAGCAATCACGCCTCACTCCCCATCCCGCCCCTGCCGGCCAAATTCTTTGCTTTTCAGTGTCTTTCTTTCAGATCATAAGGTGCTCCAGAAATCTGAGGAGTTCAGGAAGGTGAATTCTGGAGAGTGAGAGTTTGCCAAAAGGCCATCAAAAATGCATTCCCAAATAGGATAAATATACTCAGATTTTTGTAGGACTGATTTCTCAGAGAACAGAGTCGAAGCTGGGAAGAACTCCTTTCTCGCTGTGGCCAGCATAGAAATCGTCCCTTTGACACTTGTCCATCATACTTCACATTATTTTCTTTGTCTGGTTATTGTGAGAGAAAAGGAGCTCAAAACTCTGAGTGAAGGGAGGGCTAGACTTTCTAAACCCTGTAAACAAATTATGGGAAAGGCCCAGGAAGAGGGTTAGCAGGTCAGCCTCTTTACATTTACTTTCCGTCCTGCCACATTCCGAGAGAGGAACTTTAGTCTTGGGAGTTACTCCAGATAACCCTCAGGGAAAACGCAACCCTTTGAAGTTTCTGGTTGTTTCTGCAGCTGGAGAGGCCCAGTTTGTCAGCACTCAGGTGCAGTCTGGCTGGCTGCTTCCTTGCAGTGGGACAGTACCGAGGCCCCCGCTGTACCAGGCTGTGTGAGGAGGGGACAGCGCTGGCGAGTCAGCTGCCAAAGACAAAGGAGGGGGGCTCCCGTTGGCTCAGTACTCAAGCAAGAAGTGGGAAGAAGGACAGACATTTAGGAAAGCACATTGGCAGAAAGGCTCTTGGATATGGAGAGTCTATGTGAAGGCCCCGTATGTTGTTGGCCCCTCGGCCTTGTGGGGCCGCGGGAGCTGAAGAAGAGAGCCCTTTCCTCAGCAAGCTTTTGTCAGTCACTGTTGAGACGAGTTTTCTCCCTGTGTGGGGTTCAGAACTTCTAGGCGGGTCTCTTTGGTTGCTATACTTTTAAATTTTTTCTCCAGTTTTATTGGAGATACAATCGACATAGAACATCGTATAAATTTAAGGTATACATAAGAATTATATATATATATATATATACACACACACACATATATATAAATGATCACAATAAGTTAACATCTGTCATTTGCATGGTTATGATCTTTCTTCTTGTGATGAGAAATTTTAGGGTTTACTCTCTTAGCAACTGTCAAGGGTACAATACAGTATTGTGAACTATAGTCACTCTTCTGTATGTTACATCCCAGAACTTACTCATCTTCTAACTGGAAGTTTGTACTTTGGGGCCACCATCACCCCCTTCTCCCCACCCCCCAGCCCTCACCTCTGACAGCCACAAATCTGATGTCTGTTTCTGTGAGTTTTTTTTGTTTTTTAAAGATTCTACACGTAAGCGAGATCCTACGGTACTTGTCTTTGCCTGTGTGACTTACTTCACGTAGGTTAATGCCCTCAAGGTCCATCCATGTGGTTGCAAATGGCAGGACTTCCTTATTTTTTATGGCTGACTAGTATCCCGGTGTGTATGTGTGGGGGTTATACATACCACATTTTCTTTTTCCATTCATCTGTGGAAGGACACTTAGATCATCTTTTCTGAGAGACCATGTCCCTGCCTTGAGGAAGAAAAGGCAGTAGGGTAGACGAACACATCTTGGCAACCTCTCATATTAATTCTAGAAGTAGACACCTAAGAGATGTCTGTAATTCGAATGTGCTTTCTTTGTCAGGTCTTGCTCTGAGTCAGTGATCCTCACATTTTTCCTTGCATTAGAATTGCCTGGGGTAGCTGTTCAAAATTCACATTCCTGAGCCCTGCTCCTCCAGGTTCAGAGTGACGGTGGGACCAGAGAAACAACTCTTGAGCAAGAAAGCTCAAGTAGTTCCGATGTGATTGGTCTTTGAACCAAGCGTGGAGAAACACCGATCTCAGGAGTCCTACGAAGGGAGGAGGGATCAGAATAACCCAATGATTTACTCAAGTTGTAGCAGGAAACTACACCGAGAGTGACCCCGAAGTAGGGCTTCACGCTCATTTCTGTTTATGCATACATAGTTCCTGCTTTACTGAGACAGTTTTAAGTAAGAGGCCATTATTTTTGATTGAAAATATCAAGTTGTAGGACTAGTTTTAACGTTGTTAGTTGTAACTGCATCCGCAAGATTAAATTTGAAACATGTTCTTGAAGACCCATCGCCAGATTTTAATAAATAGAAATTTCCGAAGGTTTCACGCTCAAGGGTATTTTGTTTTCTCCTGTTTGTTCATTTGGGGAAGAATGAATTTTGCCTCCTATTCCCAGGGCAGGAGATTTCAGTGGGTCCCACTGAATCAGTCCTTTCTAGTCCTGGAGGAAAGAACTTAATATAAATCAGACTGCATTTTGGAAATTGAATGACTTTTTATGTCCCTATAGTCAGCTAGATTTCCTATAAATGAGCCACAAACATACTGGTTAAGTCTCTCTTAAAAGGCAAATATTCCAAACAAAGGGGAAAGTTTCTGAACAGCCCAAGTCTTATTTTGGCCCCTGGCATGTGTTTGTCTCAAAAAGACTTTTAGAAGTATCATGAAAACACTGGAGCGTGGCCTACATCTCCCCTTTCTCAAACTGGGTCGTTAGCTAACTTTTCACTTATGGAGGGGAGAAGGGAAGATGGAGACCCCCTGCCACACACCTGTGCAGACATCCCTAGTAGGGCCAGTCTCTGCCTGGGGCTCCCTCCCTGCCTTCCTCCCCACTTTGCTGTCCAGGGATGTCCCCCACCTCCTTCCGCAGTCTCTCCACACCTGTTCCCCTCCCAGCATCTGCCCCAGTGCCACAAACCATGCTTCTCTGCTTCCTGGCAGAGAGTGGCCTCAGAGAGAAGTTTCCAGAGGTAATTAAGCGAGCCTCCCAATCTGTCCTGGTGCCAGAAATCAAAGGCTTATCCAGTGACTCGATGCCTGAGGCTTGTTTCTGAAATCCTCCAGCAACTCGACCTAGGGCTCTCCTCTCTGCTGGAAGTTCTTTGGCTGCTCACACATTTGAGGTGAGTTAAATATCTTCCGCCCTCAGCCTCAGCTTCCTGCTCCTAAGGGTGAGTGGGACAATTAGTGTCACAGAGCCCCAGCTGTTAGGGCTTCCCAGGAGACAGTCCTGGTGAAGTGGTTTTCCCCTTTGGTAATTTTGATTGCTTCTAATGAGACTGCCTGCTTTGTCTATCTCAGACAATGCTAGCTTGCACATCTAACATCCTTCACAGCACCTTTTGCCCCAAGGGTTTTAAGTCTTTTCTGAGATCACTATTAAGAGCCTGGGACCCAGTTTCATTTTTCCTGTTGTGGATGAAAAAAAAAAAAGCAACCCAAAAACCTTTCTTGTTTTCCCTGTGGAGCTGCTCTAATCCTGCTCTGGGGCCCCCTGTGTGTTTAGGGAAATGATTCTTTGGCTCTGAAGAGACACACAGGTACACAAGCAGAAGGGAATGGGAGAGCAAGAGTGTACTAGAGAGAGCCCCATGGAAGGGAGGGGAGGAAGAGGAGAGCACAAGGGAGCGAGGAAGAAAGCGACATCGCAGTCGTGTGTGGGAGCAAGGCAGTGACAGCTGGAAGCTAGCTGGCAGGGGCGTGTGGGAGAGGCAGGGAAAGAGCACTAGAAGGGCAGAGGAAGCCCAGGCAGGAACACTCCTGGGAGGGTGAGCAACCTTGAGAAAAGAGTGCCTGCCTGCAAGAGCAAAGACAGAAAGAGGGGCAGGGGCCGCAGAGCAGAGCAAGAAGTGGGGGGGGGGCAACAGGAGGTGAGAGGGAGGGCAGAGTGAGTGAGGGACACGTGCGTCAGCAATGGAGTTGAGCACATATTTGTGGGCTGCTGAAGAGAAAGTCCAAAGTGAACAGCCATTCCCCTCAACGTGCTAAGTAAATGAGAGATAAAGATGCTCAGGGCCCAGACTCAGTCCAGCTTCCGGAAACCCAAAATGGAACTTCCGGGACGTCCAGACATACACGCTCAGGATCGATATCGGACAACCACTTTAAAAACCCAGATCCCAAGGTTAGGCACCCGTACACTCCCTCCCCACTCCATTCATATTGTGTGAAATAATAGAAAAAGGGTCACCTTTAAACACAAGGGTGAGCATGAGAATGTTAGAGCATGTTTCTATCACACTACCTTCCCGCCCATCGACCTGTGTCGGATGGCTAGATGATTGTCACGGACTCCTTGTGAAAACCGCAGGTTCTTAAACCCTCTCCCAGAAAGTATGATTGAGGAGGGCTAAACCAGGGTCTGGGAATACATAGCTCCACTGGAGATTTTGATGGCCAGACAGACATAGGCCTTAAGCTGTACCCTTTCTCACGAAACAACCATCACAAGTTCAGCTGAACGAGCAGGGCCCGGCTAAGGTGAGGTGAGTGAGGCACTCCTCGGGCACAAAACTGAAGAAGTTGCCAAAAATCTCACGAATCCAAATGAAGACTATTTTAAGGGTATATTTTCAAGACTCAAAATGAATGCAGAGAAGTCTACGATGAGCAAAATGTCAAGTTTTTAAATAAAGATGATCCCCAACCTTGCGTTCGTCCACCCCTGCCTCACTCGCTCCACCTTAATGCCATCCCTGTTCCAGTTAACCTTTATTTACAAAAACAGGCAGACAGCCTGCAGGCTGTTTATTGATTTGGTTTTTTTTTAAATATCATATTAAGACATTAGTGATCCGACCAGCACCCACATCTTAGTAGCCAATACCGTTCCCCAGCAAAAGCAACCAGGGTTCTTTGGAGAAATGGCTGATTCTCCATCTGGGGCAGAAAATATCTGAGTCTGGAGTATCTTCTAGTGCCAGAAGATAAAGAAATGCTAAAAACCAAACCAAACAAAAAGCAAAACTCTGATGGGGGTATGGCACAGGAGCGAGCTGAAAGAGCTACCAATGGCCAAAACCGGGAAAATTTGAGAAACAAAATAAATAAAGTGGTATTAGAGTACAACCCAAAGTATAATATCATTATCCGAGTCCGGATTGATGTAAATAAGTGATTAAGTAAATGAATAAGAAGAGATCAATCTGCCGTGCTGGAAAATTCCAAATAATTTGTGTAGATTCCCTGCCCTTAAGGAGATGGAGCCTAACTCTGAGCTCCTTAGGTAGGAGTGGTGAAGAGCGAGTTCCTCCCAATGAGTATGGTGTGGAAAGAGAAAGGTGAATGACCTTACCGTAGAGGGACTTAGCAAACACTACCTCGGTCAGGTGATCAAGACCAAATCCGGTAGTCATAAATCAGGTTGATAGCATGTACGCCTGCTATGATGTGATAAGAATGGCATTTGACCTCTGTGGTCTTCCACCCATTAATCCAGAGCCCCAGTCTAAGCATGAGTAAAACATCAGGAAAAGTCAAATAGAGGAGTATCCTCCCAAAATACCTGGCCAATACCCTTCAAAATGGTCAAGGTCATCGAACGTGAGGAAAGTTTGAGAAAATGTCACAGCCAAGAGGAGCCTAAGGAGACTGACAGCTCAGTGTAATGTGGGATCCTGGAATAGAAAAAAGACAACACTAACGGAAATCTGAATGAAGTATAGGCTTCGGTTAATAATGGCATATCGATATTAGCTCGTGGACTGTGGCAGAGGTACCTTACTTATCTAAGATGTTAATAATGGGGAAACTGGGCAGGCAGTGTATGGGAACTTTCTGTACTCTCATCGCAATTTTTCTGTAAATCGAAAACTATTCTAAAATGCAGACGTTTATTTTTGAAAAGTATCCTGGTTACTGGCTGTTTTGATGCCCCCTGGAACTGTACCCCCCAGGTGAGTGCCTCACTCACCTCACCCTAATCCTGCTCAGCTCTCAAGTTCAAAACACACGTTGCGGCGCTTGGTTTCCTGGGTCCGAGCCATGCTCACTGCCCTCTTGGCTTGCGTTCGCTTTATGTGTATACAACTAAAACCATAGTACTCTTCCCTCCAGAAGCTTCTCCTTAGGGGAAAACTGAATTACACCCCTCGGCTTCTGATAAGGCCTGGCTTTAGAAAAAGCTTAGTGTGCACCTCCAAAGGTTGTGGCCCTGTGGCCCTGTGATGAGGCTGGGTGGTGGCAGGAAGCATAAGCCACAGAGACAGCGTGTAGGACAGGAAGGGCGGCCATTTTGTGGCCAGTTAGCCAGAGCTTTTCTCCTGTGGCTGCTTTCTTTGCACCAAGGAAAGCTGTCCTCACAAAGGGCATAGCCCGTCTTTGCTGCCTGGGGCCTGCCCCTCAAATAGAGCTCTGGAAGCCTGGACCCATGTCCCAGAAGGTATCGTCCTTCCTGTTGCTGTCTTTCCTCTTCTTCTCTGCACATGAGTACTGAGAGGACACGTATCCATGTAATGTCTTAGGTATCGCCCTCTCCCCGCACCTCCCCCCTGCCCCCAGCCAGGTCCTAGGGGATGGAGAGGCTGCCAGCCAGGGGCAGAGAGCTGGGTAGAGACACTGCTTTCACGTCATTCCCTCAGTGGAAACCGCAGCAATGAAAGCACCATGTTGAGCTGCCCGGCCTTGGGGGGAAAGATTTGTTTTGAGGGGACTCGGGCTCTGGGAGTCAGTGGCTCCGCCGCTAACACAGCGCCCCATCTCATCTCTGACCGGCATCTCTGTAAGAAGATCCATCGAAGCGAGGCAGCGTGATTCCCAGTGGAACGAGGGCCGGAACCTGGTGTCTGTTCTTTACAGCTCTGCCCCTTGGGGGTTAGCGGGGGAAGAGCTAGAAAGTGGATGCCAGACGCTCCATCCGGTGTCATGTGGAAGGACACCGGCTCTGCTTTCAGACCGCCTTGGGTTTGCATCCCAGCTCCAGAATTTCTTAACTGTGTCACCTGGGCCAGTCGCTGGGCCCCATGAAGCCTCCCTTTCTTCATGAGTAAAACAGCGACCCTTAGTCGAGTTGCCCGGCGATTAAAGGAGGGCCTTCAAACGCTGAGCCAGGGCCTGGCATGGGAAGGTGGTCGCTGTCACCCAAACTCTGTCGCTTGTGGGCACTTCTGCTAGCGTTAGGACCCAGGAGTTACTCTGGGGACATGTCACCATGAGAGGGATGTTTCCTTCTTGCTGAGTAATAAATGAACAATAGGTCGGGAACAGAATCTTGCTCTTGGGACAATCCTGGAAGAGACAGCGGGGGTTGGGGGGGGCGGGGATAATGATATTCCAAGGTGGTATCCCACAGGAGCACGGTTTCTATCCTTCCTTTTCCGGGCCCACAAGAGGGAGGGGAGGGATCCTTGGTCACAAAGGGGATGAGACAGGAGAGCGGCCCCGGGGGGAGGGGGGCTTGGCTCTCCTTTCTCCCCTGCCCGGTAAGGCTGTATATTGTATTCTTTGCTTTCGGAATGTGTGAGGACCCCAGTCTCGGCTTTGCACTCAGGCCCCTAGGAGCCAGGGGCAGTCCTGACAGCGGGCGGCATCCTGCACCTGCCTTCCCAGGTGCGGTCCTGAGACCGTGCTGATGGGAGCTCGGTTTTAATGACAGTCATAACTCAAGGGGCTCGCTCTTTACTTTTTTGGATTGTGCAGCTGAATATCTGATGACCTCATTGAAAAGTGGGGGACAGTAGCATCTGTCGCCACAGGAAACAACCCCCACTCTGTGGGGCACACTCCTCCTAATGGTTCTTTGGGGATGGGATGGATTCAGGATGGCAGCTGCCCTCTACCCAGATCTTTCTTTGTGCACCCAGAGGGTGGGCTGGGTTGTCGTCGAGTAGACTCTGATTTAAGAAACCATGTAGACGGGGGCTAAAAAAAGAAAAGAAAGAACAGAACGAATGAATGAATGAGAGAAAGAAGGAAAGAAGAAAGAAAGAGAAAGAAACAGGGAGGAAGGAAGGAAGAAAGGAAAGAAGGAAGGAAGGAAGGGGGAGGAAGGAAGGGAGGAAAGGGAGGGAGAGAGAGACAGAGAGAAAGAAAGAAGAAAGAAAGAAAGAAAAAGGGAGATGTGGACATACCATGTAGAGCATTTCCAAGTAAGTCCTTGTCCTGCGAATGCCGACCCACTGTCTCTTCCATAGCCTGCTTGGAACGGGTTGCCTCGCCCTCCGGGATCTGAGTAGCAAAAGATCGTGCAACCCGATGTTTGTGGCTTATTATATACTCTCTGTCATCACTGAATAACAATTCAAGAGATCTGTATGAAGCCTCCAAACACACGGATGAATACCTAAAGCCAAAGGCTTGATGCGTTAATGACATAATTTTAGGTACCAGATGCAAGTAGGGGGTGGTTGGGGGGCGCTGGGACTTTGGGGAGTTTTCTCGGTTTCTTATTAAATCACAGCATTTTGAGAGCTCCCTTTTCCTTCCGCAGACAGTGGTATGCCTGTTTGGGGAACTGTGCCTACACATTCACGTTATCCTACCCAGTTCTCCGACCCTCGGCCCCTCACACCACAGAAATCAAGTACCGGAGCCAAAGAAACCCCAAACAGATGTCTGTAGATAAAAACAAATCTTGCAGTACTACTGTGCAGCCCACAGGGTGTTACAGTCCTAAAAATAGATTCTGTGGCTTTTGGTTTACTAGCTTACTGCTTACCCTGTTTCCGGTTGGCTTGATACCCACCAGGCAAGGTGGCTTGCAGGCTTTCTTCGGCTCTATTTGGTGAGTGGCATCTTTCTTTCTAAGGAAAGAAACGCCTCCTCCCAAAATCCAAGTCAGTCAACATCTCTTGAGAACCTACCAGGTTTGTGGGCCTGGTCGAGGCCCCTTGGACAGACTGTGATGGGAGGCTGGCAGGGAAGAGGCTGGCGGGCCCTGGTGTTTCACAAGAAACTTCAAGAAGGGAGCTGGGCAGTGTGGCCTCCTAAGTAGGATCCCAACAGGCCTCGTTCACGGTCAGGGCTGTGTGCTACGACTTGATCAGCTCCTTCCGAGGCCCCTTTCCTATTAGTGAAGAGGCTCCCCCTTAACACCGCCACTTTCCTTCAGAGGTTTGTCAGCTGCTCCCCATAGAACCATTGCAAATTAAAATGCTTCTTTTCAGGGGCGCCTGGGTGGCTCAGTGGGCAGTGAAGCCTCTGCCTTCGGCTCAGGTCATGATCTCAGGGTCTTGGGATCGAGCCCCGCATCGGGCTCTCTGCTCAGCAGGGAGCCTGCTTCCTCCTCTCTCTGCCTGCCTCTCTGCCTACTTGTGATCTCTCTCTCTCTCTCTCTCTCTCTCTCTCTCTCTCTCTGTCAAATAAATAAAATAAAATCTTTAAAAATAAATAAATAAATAAATAAAGTGCTCCGTTCCAGGGGATATTTTATTTACAGCCAAGCAACTGTAACTCGTGGCACTACCCCCACCAGACTGTCATGACGATAGAGAGTCGCCCAGTTCCTAACTGTCCCCCCGTCAGCTGTCTGCCTGTCGGTCCACCCGAGCCTTTGCAGGAGGAGCGTCTTGGCTGAACATCGGATGGGCTGGGTTAAGGCAATCGTTCTTTCTAGGCCCGGTCCCCTGTCTAGCTAATGGTCTCACGGGGCGGGAACACATTACCCCGCCAAGCCCCAAGATCAGGCGTGGCTGTGGGTCCGCATTTCATTTTTAGAGGCGTGGGATTTTACAGATTTTATGACTTCACTGCTGAAGGCTGCCTCTACCCTCCGCGCCCCCCCTTTTGATTCAAGTTCTGAAGCTTTTTATGGGCTGAGCCCAGAGTGAGGTGGCCCACTATCCGCTTAGGCCCTGTCCTCAAGAAGCTCACGGTCCCTCAGGAGTGACAGGCAGGTCACCGGCTGGCTCCCGTGCAGTAAGTCCCACGACGGCGGCAGGAACAAAGGGTCCCATGAGAACCCAAAGGAAGGAAGCGTTCCCTGTGGTTGGGAGGGGAGAGGGTCAGGGAAGGCTGCTCAGAGGAGGCGATATTTGAGCTGGGCCAGAAGGGAAAGCTAGTCCAAGCCCGGAGAAGTGCGTCAGGACAGGCGCGCACACGTTTGTTGTGTTTGGGGAACCCGAGGTGACAGGTGAGACGCCTCCGGTGGACGGTGGTTTCCCAGGGAATAGACTGAATGCAGGGCCGCTGGTTCATCCAAACGAACGTTCGATGAACGTTCGTGCCCCCTGACGTGAGCCGTCGGGGCTCAGCCCCCACCCCGCTTGGCCTTCGTGGCTAGTCAAGGGCGTGGAGTCGCGGACGGCCCCTCCTTGGGCGCCCGAGGGTCGTAGGGGGCCACCTTCCCTTACGTGGTGGCGACAGAGGGGGCAGCCAAGGACGCGGCTTTGCAGGAGAGACGAGTCAAACCCGAGAAGTTTCCTTTGGGCCCATTACTGGCGCTCCCCTTCTGAGGGAGGCTTGACAAGAGGCAGGCTCCTAACGGCCTCCTGAGTATCACCGACGTGTCCGGGGTTGGCCTGAAAAGCCAAAGAAGTTGAAAAGGAAGAAGGAAGTCCAAAGGTCCTTCCGAAGAACAGAGCGAGGCAGGCATGGCTCGCGGATTTGGAGTCGGTTACTTTTTTTCTGATTGGCAGGTTGGAATTGCGGCTCAGCGGCGTCGCCGGGTCGCCCCCCATCATGCTGCTGTTGACAGGGGACCCTGGTCCCCCGCAGGGGGCCGGGTGGGGGAAGGGAGGAAATGTTTGCTGTCCGACTCCCGGGCGTGCTGACCGGCCCGTGCGCGGCGGCAGAGAAGCCGCAGCTTTGTTTGGAAACATGCCAAGCTTTTCCTCTCGATTTGTTTGCAACTAGAGAAAATACTGTAGGACCTTGGTCGTGAGTGGCTGGCCTTTCACCGGGGCTTTGTTTTCCATACCTGGCGGGCCTGCTGTCTCCCGAGCCCAGCCTCCCGTGCGAGGAGAGGTCGGGGGCTCTCTCCTTCCAGAGCTGCAGGCCCTCTCCAGGCCGGTGGGAGCCCCGGATTGCTCTGCCGGAGGGGCGGTCAGTGCTGGACTTGCTGCCAGGAGGGAGAGGGGTGGAGAAGAGGGGCAGGCCTTCTTGCCGCTCCCCCCTCCCAGCCAGGTGGACCGCCTCAGTTCTTTCTAGACGCACTTCCCTACCAGGGAGATGACTTCCTCTTTCCTCTGCCTTCTAAGTAGAGCATCCGTGAACTTCCTCAGTTACAGAGGAGAGGCAGGTGGACAAAGTCTTATTGATCTAAGCCCTCTTTTGGTACAGGTTTTGTCCTCAGACCTCCCTAGTGGGAGGGAAGGGGGCCGCTCAGTTTAGGCATCACCTCCTCCAGGAAGCATTTCCTGATTTCCCAGACAGAGCCGCACAACCTCTCCTTGCCTTAGCTCTTATTCCGTGGTGTGTCATGGTTTACAAAGCTGTCTCCCTCACTGGACTGTGAGCTTCTTGAAGACAGGGACCGTGTCCTCCACTTGGCTCTGGGGCATAGTGCACGGTCTGGCCCAGAGTAGACTGTCAGTGTTTCCTGAATGACCAGGGACTTAGCTGCCTGTGGTTACAAAGGTCGCCTCTTGTTTCGTCCCCTGTGAATTAGAAAACCGGCCACTCCAGGGGGAGAAATAGGAAATCCAAATGAGCTCTTTGTTACTTACTGGCCATCATAGTTCCTGGGAGGCTCCTAGCTCAAATTCTGAATAGCTTTCTCTTTGGCGGTATGCCTGCTAGGAACACCCCAGTACAGTCTTACAATGTGTTTCTTTTGAGGGCCTGTGATTGTAGATTTCAGGAAATGGGATGGGGGTAGTTCTTATGGCTAAATTCTATTGTCCTTTCCAAGACATTCCAGGAGGGAGGGCCATTTCCAAGGCAGGGGTGGTGGGGCGGGGAGGTGGGTTGGTTATGAGGAGGCCAGAGCTTTAGGTCAGACTATATTTTTCTTATAACTAAATGAGGTATGAGTTCTCTGACCTTCTAGTGAGCTCCACAGGTTTGCATTTAATGGTATTCCTATTCTTAAAAGCTATGTACCTGCAGGACTCTGGGTTGTTGGAGGCAGTGTTTTTGGCTTAGACTCGTTTGCTTTGGGGAAATGGACGAAGCGTCTTCTTTTTGCAGTGTAGCCAAGGCTCTAGGAGGGACAGCTGATGATGGTCACAGGGGACAAGTAGCTTGCTTTCAAATTCTTACTCATCTGTGTCTGTCATCCTTAACACTTAACTGCACATTCAAGGCCTTTTATAAAAAAAAATCAAAAGTTAAGCTAAGATTCTATTGAGAATACTTTAATATTTCTATCAAGAGATATTAAAAACTCATACCAGAGTTAATAGGACAAAATGGTGCTCGGGCCCTACGCAGACCAATGACCTTGGGATCTTGTGGGTCAGGCCTGGGCATCAGTTCCTGAAAACGTCTCCAGATGATTCTAATGTGCAGCCAGATTTGAGAACCACCCGCCTAAGTAGAAGGTGGTAATGTGCTCACTCCTTATTCTCGGTTACTTTCTAGGGGTTCTAAAATGAGGGCATGCTTTAAACCAGGACTCAGGATTTCCCCCAACTCTGTGAAGGTTTGAGACACTACAGAGTTGGAGAGAGATGCTAAGTCTGCTCTCACCAGGAGCTTTGCTTTTGTCTGAGTTTTGTCTGTCAGGTGTGTGGGTAAAGGCAAAGGTATCTGGCTGAGGCAATTCTCTTGTCGTCATGCCGGCTAAGGCCACTGGGCACTAATGATTTTGTCTTTGGCTCCGTGGGTTCGTCAGAGCATCTGGCTCAACCTCACAGATGACAGAACGTCACGTGCACTTGAACACTATTTCCCAACTACGTTCAGAATGGCATGGCCAAAGCAGTTTCGTGGCCAGTTTTTATTTTTAAGATTTTATTTATTTATTTGACACAGAGAGAGAGATCACAAGTAGGCAAAGAGACAGGCAGAGAGAGGAGGAAGCAAGCTCCCCACTGAGCGGAGAGCCCGATGCGGGGCTTGATCCCAGGACCCCGAGATCATGACCTGAGCCGAAGGCAGAGGCTTTAACCCACTGAGCCACCCAGGTGCCCTTCATGGCCAGTTTTAAGTGATTTTAAAAACATTGGGTGAGTTTCTCTTTGTTGCCTGCCCTCCATTCACTCATTTCTTTGATCTGAATGTGTGGTGGGCACCTGGTAGAAGCAGATCTTTGACTTTGGGGCTTTTGAGGTTTGGGGCTTACAGAGAGAGCTCTCGGTCGGGGAGGGGCGGGGGGAGCAGTGTTTACATAACCCTGAGGCAGCCCATCAGTGTATCCTGTGCAGTCCAACAGGTCAGTGGAGTGAGAAAACGATCCAGCCAACCAAGTGTTGGACGGATGGGTTATTTGATTGGCTGAGCTGCTGGATTCACTCAGGAAGTCTGAACCAAAGCACTGTAGCCTGGGAAGTCAGATGCCCCAGCTGATACTGAAAGTATCTGCTTAGCGATTATTGGAGCCTGGTTGGGAACCAGATTGGAGCAGCGACATCCAACGCCCTGGGGTACCATGAGAATGGATGAATCTTCTCCCCCCATCATACTGCAGTCCTTCAAATCTCTGGGCCTTGGCAGCTCATTGTCCCCAATGTTTCCTCTTGAGCAAAGGAGAGGGGAAGCACAGCTCTGGAATCGGGCTCTGTGGCTTCTTAGCTGGGTGCGCTTGAGTGAATGGCTTGAGCTTTCTGAGCCTCGGTTGCTTCTTCTATCTATGCTACAAGCTTCATACGGCCGGTGGAAGGATCCGATGACATTAGGCATGGAAAATGTGTAGGAAAAACACTTGGTGTGTATACATTGAAAGCATCTAATAGGTGGAAGCCCTGATGATTTTTACTAAAAATAATGCTGAAGTGAGTGCCGAGGGCAGGACCCAATTGGTGCCAAATGGCCCGGGTTTGAATTCTGGGTCTACCACTTCCTGACCAAGCAGCTTGAGCAAGTCAGGTTAAAATTTGTTGGTGCGCCCTGTGTCCCAGCCACAAGGTAAGGCGGTGTGAGCATTTCGCACTGTGGCTGGTATACAAGCGGACAATAAATGATGGTTACAATGACTATCGTCACCACTGTCATCCTGCTCATTGCTAAGAAATTGCCCTCGTTCTTTAGCCACGCCTCAGCATGACGTATCTCACTCCTCACCATTCTAGTCCCTTCCATTCAGTCATGCTTTGGCATGTCATTTTCTCCCACGGGGAGTGTGGGATACAACGTGGACCCTGGAACTGCCCTGTCCCGGAGCCTGGCCTCCTTGTGACACCAGTGGCTCCGAGGTCCTACTGTAGGGACTGCTACAAAGCCAGCTCTTCCCTGGCTTCTGCCTAAACCTGGATCTCTCCCCTCAGACAAGCATTGCCGTACATCTGGTGGCATTTACCTTGTACCCCTGAATCTTTTAAGGGTTGAGGAAGGTGAGAAATGTGTGTGATTTTAAACATTGACCCAGGCTTCATTCAATTCGGAAAATTATTTAGTGTCACGGAAAGTGCGATGTCCACGCATGACATTTGGATTAACCATGTAATTGGTTCCTTAAACTGGTGAGAGTCAAGCTTTGAATAAACGGAAGCACAGACAAAACCCATGTCTGCACCTGCCATGGCAGCAAATTGTGGCTGGTGACTTTGAACCTAGATGAGGTTACGGGACAGTGGCTCACCCAGATTTGGGAGAATCCTTGTTTGGCCTGTGCGTAATGGGCTCTGTAAAGGACTAACCCATAGGGTGAGAAGAGCCCCTCTTGACAGCCTTGGAGCCTGGAACCCATTTCCTACAATGCAACCGACTCTCTGCGACTTGGGGCGAATCATTGCCTATGCCTGGGTCCCGGTTTCCAGGGGAGTTTGGCTTCAAAGTTTCCCCTTCAGATTTGATCTTTAGCTGTTCTAGTGACTTCAAGAGAAACAGCCACATCCACGGGCAAACTTATATCTCAACCTTGAACCTTTGAAAACGAAACAAAAAAAAACAAAGCAAAGCACATTGTAGCTAATGGCACAGGGTTTGAAATAGATTCCATCTCAGGACTGGGTCCTGTACTAGCTCCTAGAATATTCCATCTTAGCACTGGATGTGCAAGTCGTAACTCACAGCCGATAGGTTTTGGGCCCATGTTAGGATCTAGGACTGTTGAACCCAAATCTGAGGCTCTTGATGACTGTTATGTATTCTGCTTTTTGCATCCTGGGTGGGACTGGGACATCGTTGTCATCATTATCGTAACTGTAATAGTTTTTCTTTTATGCTATGAGGTAGGTACTATTCCATTTCATAGAGGAAGGCACAGAGGCTCAGAGAGGTGTGGTCACTTGCTCAAGATCACACACCTAAGAATGCCTGGGTGGCTTAGTCTGTTGGGCGTTGACCTTCAGCTCGGGTCATGATCTCAGGGTCCTGGGATCGAGCCCCGCAACGTGCTCTCTCTTCGGTGGAGAACCTGCTTCTCCCTCTCCCTCTGCCTGCCACTCCCCCTGCTCATGCTCTCCCTCCCCGCCCCCGTCAAATGAATAAATAAAATCTTTAAAAACAAAAAGACCACATACCTATAAGCATCCAAGCTGAAATGAACCAGAGGCTGCCTGCTTCCATTCCTGGGCCATTTCTCCTCTACTAGGCTGCCTTTGGGGTTGGAATAAGTCTTAAAGGGTCTTGTGAATTTACTTTCGGTTCTCTGCTCCAAGGGATTTTAGTTCCCTGCTCTGGTCAACACCCTTACCAGCCCAGCCCGAGTCCCTACCGTGTAGCATCTTTCCCCTATGACTCCTGACAAGCATGCAGTACTTACTGATATTTACAAGCTCAGAGCAGATAATTTTGCCTTTCCAGGCACAAAGAAGTAAGTCAAACAATACTTAATATGGAGCAGAGGAAAAGAAGGAAGAAGCGAAGTAGGAAGAAATGCATTCCCTCCCCTTTCTGACTCTCCTTAGCCAATGTTTGCAAAGTCTCATTGTCTATAATACAGAATTTTTGCTTTTCATCCCCTTGCACCCCAGTGGTCCAAGTTCCCAGTGGTGTCTAAAGGCCACCTGTATTTAACTGTTAGCCATCTCAACGTGCCTGTCTCTCACTTTCAACAGTGGCTTCCTCAGTTTCCCTAGCCTTGGAAACGCTCACCTTTTTGCCTAACCAATGGAGGGTTGCCATCAAGTGGTACATACTGGGAACTGCATGACTTAGAAAAAAGTCCTGTATTTTTTTTTCCCCTTTCTAAAGACAAAGACCCCTTCCATTCTTCAATCCTAGTTAAGGGATTAACCATGCCCATTCTTCTCTTTTTTTCCTAGTCTTTTGTCAGTTTCGCTACTCATTAGCTCTTATACAAGAAGCAGAGCAGGAGAAACAAATGCAGGGAAACACAAATCACTGATGGATTTCGGTACACCCCTCCCTCCTTATCCACTCCCCCCCCCACCATTGTAAGTGATTTGCAGGCAAAGAAGCTCTAGGAGCTTCTGATGGGGTTGGGATCATTCAAAACACCCCTGCTCTCCTTTGGTACCGATGACTCAGTAATGATTACATCTGCAGAGCAGTGTGAATTGTAGGTTCTAAACGGGGCTAATACAAAAGACAATTCACCGTGGATTATGTAAAATAATAGCTAATAAACAAAAGCCAAAAAATCAACTTCGCCTAGTAGGCAATGAACTGTAAATTAAATCCACCAATGGAAATTATTTTTACATATAATTGGATGAGAAATGTTAAAATAAAACTTCCCAGGGTCGAAGATGATGCAGTAGAATGGACGTCTCCATACACTGCTGGTGGAAGTCAGAGATCACTCACAGCCTTTCTGGAGAACATGCTGGCTGTGTGATCAAGAGCATTATTTATATGCCTTGGCTCTAGAACTTTGCGACTATGGATTTCATGAAAATAACAATCAGATACAAATATTTATGTATCAGGATCTATTTTGAAGCATTACTTCTAATAGAAAAAACTACAGGACTTGGAATGTCTAAAAAGTGTTTGTTAATTAAAGCATTGGCTAGAATATTAGCTACTTATCAAAAACCCTCTTTTTAGGGAATATTTAAGGACTTTAGATGATAGGACAGTACTTATTATGTGTACTATTTTTTTAAAATCCTCTCAGGACACAAAACCAATCCTAGCCTCATTTTATAAAATATCTCAATTTTGAAAAAAAAATGCACAGAAAAATGACATCCTGTAAATATCCCACATAAATAGCCATCATCTGTAAGACAGAGGATTATTGATGATTTCGTTTCTTTCTTTACTCTTTCCTGTATGACCGAAGTTTTCTACAACGAGTGTGTATTAATTTTATACTTAGAAAAAACCTGGTAGAAATTAAAGAACACACACACACACACTCAAAACCACCCAAAGCCTGGAGAATGATCCGTTGGCTCGAACGCCTGGTCACTACAAGAATGAGAAGCCTGTACGTTACCTACACACAGTGAGCTTCAAAGGACCTTGGGGCGGATCCAGCGTCAACCCCACCAATGACCCCAGCATCCCCTCGGGGACTTCCTGGCACACCTATCAGGCAGCCTCGCCTTAAACATTGTGCTTGAGAAAACATCATCCGCTCCCTTCTGTGCATCTAGTGACTTCTGGTTTGGGAAGCTCTCACAGTTACCATTTTATTTCACCGCTTCGGGGGAGGTGGGAAGGTCAAATGCAATTATCCGTATTTTCCAGAGGAGCATCCGAATCACAGTGACTCCCATGATGAAGTGACTTGTTGCGTCACAGGTCAGTAGCAAAGACCAGACGGGAAGCCAGGTGTCCTGGCTCCCAATGGGAGGCTGGTTCCATCCCTCCGCAGGATCCGGTGTTTAGTTCCATACGAGGGTCTCCCCTGGTTAAGCTTCCCTCTGCCTTGCTAGGACTCAAACCCTTCCCCGTGCTAGATGTGCCTGGGTGCGGGCTCTGTGCTCCCCTCGGGCTGGGAGCAGGGCGAAGGTGGCACGGGCTCAGAGCGAGGTCGGGGACACCCGTGACCTGCCCTTTCCGCATCTCCACTCAGGAACCTGCGACCATATTTATGAAACGTTGTTTTCATAAACTGCTGGTTGTTCAATAAGGCATAAAATAGCCAGTATAAGATAGTTATTTGCTCTACAAAATCGTTTTTGCAACACGGCTTCAATGTCAGAGCAGTAAACGCATTTCGTTTCGTTTCCTAAGAGACGGGACACAGTAGATTAACTGTTGTGATCCAAAGCAGAGGTCCCGTTATTGCTGGCTGTAGGCCGGTCCCATTCTCTCCTTGCAGCCCTGCAGCCCGCCCTGGGCGAGCATTTGTGCGCTTGCGCGGCAAGGGCTGTCGCGGAGGGGTCCAGATTTGTCAAGGTCACGAGAAAGCGACAGGCAGGAAGACAACTTTCTTTGACCTTGGGAGGGCGCCCGTAACTCGGGCAAGGCGCACTGACGGTCGGTCCGTTTTAGGTGATCCTTGCACACAGGCGGTCCCCTCCAGCTGGGGAAGCAAGAGAAACTCGCAAGGAGGGAAAAACAAGCCCGAAGAGACAGTATAGACCGACTCCTAAGGGTGCAATGAGAGTTCCCAGGAAGCTAAGTCACGGAGGCTGCCGGCTCGGGTCTGAACAGAACTCGTTCAGCGGGTTTGAGAACAGGACGGGCACCGGCCGTGGGAGCCAACGCTGAGGTCCTGCCCCGGCCCTGCTGGCATCCTGCCTGGTGCAGGGGGGCCTCCTTCCAGAAGCCCCATCTCGAGACGCGGCAGGGGGCTCTGGCTGCCCTCCCGTGCCTAATCCGCTGGCCGCTGCAGCTGGCATGGCCCTGGCCCGGCTTTGGGGCCTTGGCTGTCCCCTCGGGGGTCAGGGCATGTTCTCGCAGGAGAAATGCCCAAACAGCTGTGCCTGTCCCTTCCTCTGATTTGACTCTTTCTCCAGAACTGAGCTCAGGGAGTTGGCAAAACGGTTCACAGAAACCATGGGTGGATTCAATTAGAAAGCTCCTCAAAGTGGTGTTTAGGCGGAATTGGTGATGAAAGGTGGGCTCCCCGGGCGGAGGCAGGTTTCCTGACCACCGTCCCGCCCTCCGTGTTGCCAAAGGTGGAAGGGGCTGGGGGCCACAGGGAGGGCTCCCCTTGAAAACGGAGAGACAGCTTGGAGCACGTTTGCTAGCACCCAGCTGCGAGCTGTTGTTTTCCTGCCCGTGAGCTCCGACCCCGCTCAACAAGTTGTCATGACAGCAGTGTGTGTTATTGAAAGTGCCAGCAAAGATTTTCTAGCACAGAGTATGTGAGGGGCCAAGGGACCTGCAGAGAAGGGCTTCTCAGGCCCAGGAGTAGATAGAGAGATGAGCTCTGGAGCTTTTTTTTTTTTTCCCCAGTCTGTCCCTCCATTTGTCCAGCTTCCTGGAGCCCAGCTTATCCTCAATCTGATTCTTTTCTCCGGCTGTCCTCAGAATCCAGCTTCTTGACCTTTGCCGAATGACATCTCCATTCTGGTCCTCAGTGTTTCCATCTGGAAAATGAGAGAGTCAAGTCAGATGAGCTCTGTGGTGCCTTCCAGCTCAGATATTCACTCTGCGGGTTTAGATTTGTCCTCCTTTGGGCCAAACGGTATTTCAAGGGTCTGGTCTCCTTCTCATATTCTTCAACTCAACTCTCTCTGTTCCTTGCACCCTACCAACCTGGACATAGGGATCCCTTTTTGTTTCTTTCACAGAGTGAGTCTTCTGCTTTTACATTCAAGAAGGGCAAGGAGGAATCTTGTAAAATCACCTCCCATCTGATTTTCCACGATCGCTGCTTGAGTCTGTATTCAGGGAACCCTGTAATCTACATTGTATCGTTAGGAATACAGTCAGCTACTTTATTTAAGAGTATCGCAAATGCTCTTAATAATTAATTAATTTATAGGCTAAGCAAGCTAGAGGAGAGATTACTTGAAGAATGTTTAACCGAAAACGTGAAAGAGGGTGTGCAAATAAGTTAATCGAAACTACCTGGATGTGTTTTCATTCTCATGGTGAAATCGGATGCCATGTATCTGTCTCACTTAGGAGATTTAAGTATCCGGCCTGGTATTAATGGGGTTTTTCTCCCGTCTTTGGATTCAATAGATCAAACGTGGAGTCAGACACCATCAATGACCTTCTCATCTAATTCCTACTCCCTTCCCCATTTCACAGAAGGGAAACTGAGACCATATGTGATTTCTAATGTGGTGTGTGGTGGCTCAGAACACAGTTGAAGTGCTTCAAAGCCTTCTTTTTAGGGAGATAGCGAGTAGTGTTCAATCCAGAATTATCAGGAAGAGCCACGGGACCCTCACTACTCCCAGCTCCAACTGCTCCTTCTTTGCCATGACCTCAGGCCCAAGCCCAGCCCTCCCCCAGTTCCACATGGACTTCCATAGAGTGCATCAACAGAGGACGAAACCTTGGGAGGAGGCTTCTTCTTTAAGCTCTGGTGATTGTGTCCAGAACTCCCCTCATGTCTTTTATTCCAGATTGCTAGCGTGCTCGGACCTTTTCAACCTGCCCGACCCGAAGGCAGGATTAGCTGCCTGAATTCCTTGTCGCAGACTGGATTCTGCCACCTGATATCTTACCCTTTTCTTTGGAACTTGCTGGAGTCTTTACATGTTCTTGACCTCGGCCATGACCTCTTGCCCAACAGGCTCTCCAACAGGCGTCTTGCTTGTGGAGCCCACGGCTTAGTCTGCCTTCCTTCTGCTGCCATGATGCCATCCCCCTTCAGTGTGACAATGACCATTCTGGGCTCATCCAGGCCTCCCTCCTGGGAAACCGAAGCACTAAATGATAGCCGTGTATGAGGAGTGACTCAGTTGACAACTGATTCAAGACATTGACAAGATCTCATTATTTCTTGCTCTTGGATTTACGTCTTTCAAGTGTGTTTGAAACAAAAGCAAGAAAACAACACCACTTGGCTTCCCGAATTGAAATGATAATGAAATCGCCTTTTGCTTTAGTTACTTTTTGGTGTTCTCCTATTTCCTCAGGCCTCTCCTCATTTCCCCCACACCTCGACGTCTTCCCACCAACGTTCTCTCTGGAAAAGAGATCACCCCAGAGAGCTGCTCTCTACCCACCTACTCTATCTTTCCAGGTCTTTCTGTCATTATTCTTTCTGTTCTCATTTATAGAAGACACAGCTAACGACGGTCTCCAGGTTTGAAGGGCCAATGTGGCATATTCCTTCAGAAAAATTATGCTTTGGTTTGCAGCTCCTTTTGCTCCCGTTGCTATGCTTTTCAGTCAGCCTTGGCCTGTGGAGAGACAGTCTGTAGGACTGCAGACCCTTAAGCGAGTCATGGCAGTGTGACTCAGTCCTGTGGAAGAACACCGAGTGTCTACTACCTGCAGGGCATCTGAGGGAAAGTGGAGCCTCCCCCTCACCTTGGGAGGCTGTGTGGGGAAAAAGATGTCTTCAGAGACGGGGAAGAGCCTGAGGGTTCAAAAGAGGAAATGAGTTGATGTTCAGCTACTTTTCACCACCTCTGGTCACCTCACTACTCCTCCCATTTTTACATCTTGTCTTCTCTTGGCTTGATTGACATTGTGCTGTTTTCTCTGTTTAATTTTTTGTTTGTTTGTTTGTTCATTTGAAGGTTTCCTTGTCTATACATCTAACTGGGATTCCTCAGAGGCTCAGTTCTCTGCTCTCTGTCTTTCTGTCTACATGCATTTCAAGATCGCCTTGACCATTGTTGCTATGAGGAAAGCCTCAGCGCCTCCAGCCTAGACCCGTGTCCCAAGTTCTGGTTCAAAGGCTGCAGAGACATTCCAATACCACCCGCCAATCTCAAACCAAACTCAGCATCATATGCTTTCTTTTTGTTAATGGAGTGCCACTTCTTTTCAAGATAGAAACCTCCATGTCATCTTGGACTCTCCCATCACCACCGTCTCTCTGTTGTCTGTGTATCTAGTCAGTTGGCAGAGTTAAAGTGTCAGTATTAAGGCAGGGAGTAGAGCCCAGGCTTAAAGAGTCCTAGGCTTTGGCTTTTTTGACATATTGCCGTAAAGTGTAAGTAAAGGTCATCGGTTCTACAAACAAATGACTGGGTGTTCAAATCTCCACTCGGCTATGCCATTCACAAGATTTGACCTTGGGTAAATAGTTTAAGTTCCCTGTGCCTCATCGGTAAAATGGAAATAATACTTGACCTTAAGGTTTCATTGTTAGAACTAAATGAAAAATATATCATAAGGCATGTAATATTGGCTTGAGTCTGTCACCTCGATTCCAGAGCCACTGCTGACACTCTTCTGGAAGTCTCCATACTCTGTTAAATCTTATCTAGCTTTTCTAATATAGAACCTTTAGAAGCAAAATTCTTTTCCTGCTTTGAGTCCTATTATCTTAATCTTTAAGGAATTCATATCTAACTAGAGTTTTGTTTGTTTGTTTGGGGACCTTTTATAATTAGAGCAATTTAAGGGATACAAGATGAAAAAGACACCATTTGTTTTCAAGGAACTTACAACTGACATGAGGAGACAGCTGTGTCCAGCAATTAATTATAAACGAAGCACTAGTTTAAGCGTTCAGGCAAAGGTAAGAAGATCCAACTATGAAGATAAGGAGGCCTTTGGGCCCTGAACATTTCTCATTCATTGTGTTTTCTTGTTCAGAATCTCCATATAGGAATGTTGGTATGGAGTACGTGCATATAGTTACGGGGATTCAGGTAAATCGAACCGGAGTTTCAACACAGTTTCAAAAAGAGAGCTTGTTGATGTTACTACCTTGGATTAGAGCAAAGAGAGATAAAACAGAGAACTCATTAGTAAGTACTTATAGGATAACTTCCGGAGTTCTCCTTCGGTAGCATTGACAGGGAAGTGCAAGTGCGCCGTTAGTCTAGACGTCTGCCCTATCAGAAAGTGTGGGCGGATCGGTTTACTTACAGGGATCTTGTTTCCAACTAATAAAAGATCTTGGTCATGTGTTGTCAATGAGCAGGGTTCCCTTCCTGAGCCCTAGTGTATGTGCAGATATACTAGAGGATCACCAAGAATCTGGTGAATACATGGGGAGAATAGGTTTCTGGAACTACAGGGGTGTCTAAGGGAGTGGGGGGCATCTTCCGGTTATTGAGAAAGGGGCTGGAAGGGCTGCCATCTCTCTGGATGAGGAGACAAGGGAGAGGACAGAGGGAGGAAAGCCAGAGGGAGAAGATTGCCTAAGGACCCATGAGTCTAATTTCCCTGCTGATTTCTTAACCTAAAGGACCTCAAGCCTTGTTAACTGCTTTCTAGGTCAAATCAGTGTCCTGTAAAATCGCCTCTAGGGATTGCCTGTCAATGTCTAGAGCTGACAGGAGAAGAAAGATCCTGATCTTATGTATAAAAGGAAACGGAGGCCCAGAAAGAAGAGGACATTGTTTAGACTCCTCCCAATGGACCAGTCCCCAGAGGCATAATGAACACCACTTCCCTGGCTTTGGCATGTGGAGACGGCACAGGTGAATCATTCGCACACCAAAAGAAATGAAAACATTTGGGTATTTAAGACAGCGAACCAAAAGCCTGATTTTTCACTTTGAAAGAGTGGCTAGGCTGGAGTTGCCAGGCCACTTTGCCTGACCTTTACAGCTTTGATAAAGACAACCTTGATTCATGATGCATGAGCCTGGGTCTTTGAAACCGATAAGAAATGGTTTGTTCATTGAACATGCAAACAAATTACTTTCCAAGGGCTGAAATTTAAACTGACATTAAGCTCCAAGAACATCTGTATTTAATTATACATAAAGGCCAGAAAACAATTTGTAATCTTAAAATAGTAAAATTAAAAGAGAAGTCCCACCTATGCAAATAATTTATTTCATTGCAACACTACCCTTTAGTTTTGCTGCCATTTGTCTAGATTAGCAGAGCTGGCTTTACCAATATTTCTAGGGCAGCCCTGAAATATGAGCTTAGATTGGAAATAAGCAGTCAGAGCAGCTCCCAGGGAGCTACAGAGCCAGGAAGTGTTTTGGCTTCTAACAAAGTCTGCCTCTCCATAGGAGGAATAATAATGAAATACAATCTACGATAATATATTTCTCTTAGGATGGGACTTAGGGGTCAAAACGTAGTGGGAAGAAACACAGGCTAGAAAGCACAGAGATACGGGTTCTAAATCTGACCCAGGGCAGAATCAAATGCTAATCCACTCTGACCCTCAGGTTCCTCATATATAAACACAGTGAGAGGCTTGGATCCAGTGGTCAAGTTGGAAGAAGAGGGAGAGAATGGTAAATGAAAAGCATGAATCAAATAAAAATGGCTGGGTTATTTCTAAATGTTCCTCAACACCCCCGCCCCCCGACACACACGCACAGTTATCTTCCCCTTCGATTGAGCATAGCATGGAATTGTGGGAAAAGCACCGGACTGGGGTCAGGATATCTGGATTCTCATCCCAGCTGTTTCTTGAACTCTTTGTGTTCTAGGTAAAGCTCTTTCCCTCTCTGTCTCTCAGTTTCCCCATCTGCTAAGTGAGAGATTGTGGTCCTCACTGGCTCCCCACCGGCTGGGTGTCCTCACAATCCATCCCTGACTGACTCAAGTGGGCTCTCCCTCGGGGCAGGGGATTCTGCCGTTCCACGTCTCGTTTCATCTTTTCAAAGGATGGGAGGTGTGCCTCTAGCAGAAGGGCGAGGGCCCAAAGGCAGGGTCTGTGGAGTCCCCACGTGGCAAGCCACCGCGATGCTGTTCTGAACTTCTCGGCCATTGCCGTGTGGTTCTTCCTCAAACTGTCCAGGAACCTGGCTTTTCAAACATCCCCTCTCTGGTGGGTTGCATGCTGCTTCTCAAGATGTGCCGAGGACATCGGGGCCAGCTCGAATTCTTTGTACTGAGGAGGCCAGGGCCGGCCCACTTCCGAGGTGAGGACGGGGAGGAGGGAGGGCTGCTCGTTGCCTGCTTTTCTCTCTGTTCCTTTAGCACACCCGGAGCTTGACAGGCCAACGGTGCCGGCAGCCTGGAAGCGAGGTGCTGGGGGTGGCTCGGCCTGGATTTTATAAAGTTGCCGGCACAGAGAGCTCAAGAGCGCTCGCTGCTCATCCTTAGGTTAGTGGCAGTCCAGTGTCAGGGAGGAGAATCTGAACCCTGAGCTGCGGGGGCCTAAGACCCAGCTGTCACCCCGGCTGGCCTTGATGGACAGATGCCTTGCCCTGCCTTCCCTAGTTTCCTGGTCTCCCAGCTGAGGGGGCTGGGCTGATCAGCTGCACCTGCAGGCTTCCGAGGAGGTGTCCAGAGTGCTGCCTCGGGGGGCAAGGGGGTGTGTGGGAGGAGACTCCTCGATGCTCTTAAAAATCACTGGGGACTCCGAAGAGCTTTGATTTATGTGGGATCTAGCTGTTGCTATTTACTGTATTAGAATTTAAAATGGAGAAAATGTCAAAACAAGGTACTAACTCATTTAAAATTACAAGAAGGCACCTACTACATAGTAATACGAGGAACATATTTTTATGAAAAATCGCTGATCTCCAAAGCAAAAAAAAATTAGTAGTGATAGTTTATATTTTGTAAATCTCTTTGATATCTGGCTTCATAGAAGACAGATGGGTTCTCATATCAGTGTCTGCTTTCGAGCTGTTTTAATATATTATTCTGGTTGAAGTATGTGAAGAAGATCCAGCCTCACACAAACATCTATTTGGAAAAGGGAGGACCTCGGGGAGCCCCGGGGATGGGTCTTGGAGACCACTGGTGTCCTCATGCCACACTTTGAGAACCACTGTTCCACATGAATGGTGTCCCCCAGAGTTGAACAGTGCCCATCCTGTGAGGCGATACATGGTGGCTCTGTTCTTCCCTCTCTGCCTTCACCCCATCCCCTCTTCAAACAGAGCAGCTTGGTTTTTATCTGTTTTATACGATGGAGGTTTTGGAGGCTTTTGTTTGAAAAGAGGGTTCTGTTTCTAAAAGCGTTTGCCACATGCCCGCCCCAATCTTAGGTTCCTGAAGACCCAAGGATTTGAGAGGCGATTGGGGTCATTGAGATCCTTTCCCTGGCTTCCTCTTCCCTGAGATTGCGAACCCCCAGACTCTGAAGAGGGGGCTTTGAGATCATGCTCAGCTCTTCCCACACAGTAGCATGTCGCCTCGATACGGACCGTCTCAGCTTAGGAAAATGGCATTATGTGGCTTGAGAGATTTAATGCACCACAGCATGGAGCTGACCTGCCCAGGGAGTGACACAGGCTGGAGGAAGAGTGGATTCACTGTTTGCTGAGCAGTCTGATCACTGCGGGGGGAGAGAGGACCTAAGGGCAAGTTTCAGTGATACACTTATATGTTGTCATCTTTAGAGCTAGACATTCATCATCATTATTTATTTCCCAGATTTATGTCAGATCTTTATTCCAGGGGACAGGAGCCGGTGCCAAATATCACAGGATCCAAGTGGCCTCACAACACATTGACACTTCTTCCAGTCTCTTGTCTAATAGAGAAGGCCGTGCTTTTCTTTCCCTCACTGCCAGAATCATTATTGATTTCAAGTCATTTCTTTCATAAAATCATCTCCTGAGTTTTGCTGGGTTTGGCTTAGAGCTGAGAATGCTCTCCTCCCACTTCTGTGCTGGGCAAGATAGTGTGAATCCCACTGATGTGGGTCGGAGGACAGTTCCACAGCGATGTCACCAACCTGCCCACTCTCTCATTAGGCTGTGAGCATGCGCGGAGGCACATGAGCTGGAGGGGGAGGGCAGAGGGGGCTCTTCTCTCTGTCCTCATGTGCTTTGTTTCTTCCACAAGCCTAAGCATTAATTAAGAAGCCCAGCCCCAAATGCCCAGCATTAGGGTCAATCATTTGGGCTGATTGGGTGTCTCCAATTTAATGGAACTCTTCTCTGGAGTAAGAAATAAAACTGAATCTCTGGGAGAAATTGGAACCCTTGCAATTTGCTGGTGGGAATGTAAAATGGTGCAGCTGCTGTGGAAATGGTTTGGCAGTTCCTCAAAAAGTTAAACATAGAATTACTATATGATCCAGCAATTCCACTCTTAGGTATATACCTAAGAGAAATGAAAACATATGTCTACACAAACACTTGTGAGTGAATGTTCACGGCAACATTAATCATGATAATGAAAAAGTAGAGTCAACACAAACACTCATCAGCAGATGAATGGATAAACAAAATGTGATGTATTTGTACAATGGGCTATTGTTCAGCCATAAAAGTTTTGAAGTGTTGATCCAATGCTACGGTAAGGATGAACCTCAAAAACTTTATGCTAAGTGAAAGAAGCCAGACTGAAAAGACCGTGTATCGTATGATTCCACTCCTAAGGACTATCCAAATAGGTGAATCCAGAGAGACAAAAAGCAGATTGGTGGTTGCCGGAGCTGAGGGCAGTAAGGAAGGAGTGACCGCTTACCAGGTACGGATTTCCTTTTAAGGCGATGAAAATGTTTTGGAACTAGATAGAAGTGGTGGTGGCACAGCTTGTGAATGCACCAAACACCACTGACTTGTGTACTACCAAGTGGTTAATTTTACATCATGTGAATTTCATGCCAGTAACAACACTGCAAAACAAACAAACAACCCCCCCCCACCTGGATACCTGGCTGCTGCCCTCTCTTGGGCTCCTCTCACTCCTGAATGTTTGTGGGATCAGAAACCCAATCTTGGGCCGTGAACTCATCCTGAGTGGAAGATAGGTCCTGTGTAGCTACTGTGTAGGATGCATGGCCTTCCACACCGCTGCCCCACTGTTGGCTCCTGGAAGGCACCGGCCCTGTCCTCCTCATCCTTGTGTTCCAAGTGCCTCAACACATTTGTGGCATGCCAGAGACATTCAGTAGATGTTTCCATTGCAATTTCTCCTTCATCTCTGTGTACCGCGATGACGTTGGTAATAGATCCACCACAGCCATTGCCCAGGACAGATGCTGTAGACTTGGCTGGCACGTGGGGTTGGAATTGTTTCGATGCATTTTATTATTTTTTTTAAGTTTGGTTATCCATGCAATGGGATGCTATCTGGCTATGAAAGGAATGCAGTACTGATCCATGTTGTAACAAGGATGAACCTTGAGAACATTCTGCTTAAGTCAAAGAAACCAGGCACATAAGACAACGTATTATATGATTTCATTTACTTGAAAGGTCCCAGATAGGAAAATCTGTAGAGACAAAGCAGATCAGTGGTGGTCAGGGCCTACAAGGGACAGGGGGATGTGGTGGTGAGAGTCGCATGGTGAAAATGTTTTTTCATCCCCTTGAAAAGAAACCCAGCAGCACCATTGTTCTAAAACTGTGGCGATGATTGTGCACATCGGTGAATACACTGATGGCCACTGATTTGTCCACTTGAAGTAGGTCGTGTGGTATGTGAATTGCATCTCAACCATGCTGTTAGAAATTTAGATGTACGTTGGAGGAGTGAAGAATAAATGTGAATCCAAGACAGATGTGCTCTTGTTTGGGGGAGAGATCTCCATCCAAGTACTAAAATAACTTTCCTGGTGTATTCTGAGGGTTTCTCCCGAGAAAGATTCCTTTACACTGGGGCTTCCCTTACAGCAGCAACTCCTGGGGGTTTCCGGGTCATTACCTACCTGATGAGGGGCTGAGGGCAGAGTAGCTTAAAACCAGAGTGTGAAGGGCAACTGCCAACTGTTGTGAGTTAGAGACTGATCAGAATGTATGTCGTAGGAAACCAGGATTCACTTTACGGGAACCCAGAGGCCTGTTGGTTTCTCCACTGCCTCTAGGATAGTCACTGCCCACTGCCCCACCCCCATTTTGATCAGAAGGAATGAGCAAGCAGCCTAATGATGTGCCATTTGGACAATTAACAATTTAGCAAACCCAGCTTCAAATAAGGTTTTCCAGATTCTTCCTCCTACTCTTGGGGATTATCCCTATTTTGCAATGCCTATCAGCTTTCTTGAAGGGAAAGACACCAAGCTGCTGCTACAGGGCTCCCATAGTGGGGCTGAGGAGGGTTGGGTGTGATGAGCAATGCTGAGTGCGACGTTCAGACTTCACTGTTTCCCATGCCCTTATGCACCCAGAAACTCCCACAGCATCATCACCACTTAGCTGACAGCTGGGAGGCCATGGTCCATGGCTCCTTAGGTCCCAGGCAGGGAGCTTCTTCGCCTAAGGTGGTCCCACCAGTTCGTGTGTGTGTGCATGCACGCGTGCGTGCATAGGGATTACAAAACTGCCAGTGGTTTGAGGAAATTGATAGGTTATTCGTGTGTGCCTTGGGTCCCAAGGCCAAAGACAGGCCAAAGATGTTCTCAGGAAGCCAAGAACCAGGCACTGGACAAAGTTTTGTTGGACGTGGGTTTGCAGATGGGCGGTCACCCCACTTGACTTACAGTTGCAAAAAAATGAGCACATCACAACTCACTTGGGACTTGGCGGGACCTCCTTTTTGTTTGGCAGATGGCCACAGAGAAAGAGGGAGCCAAAACATAGTTAGAGGGTGAAAAGTACATAGGCTTTGGGGTCAGATCAACCAAGTTATCTAAACAGCTGCTGGATCTTTGGCAAGTGGCTTCCTGTCTCTGAGGTTCAGTTTCTGCACCTGTATGAGGAGATGGGAAAGAGCATCTTGCAAGATTATTGTTCTCATTAAACGAAGAGCCTAGTCCTCATGCTAGGATCTCTCTCCCACTGCTGGTTCCCAACTGGCTTTTTGACTCCCAGCCCTCTAGCCCCCCTGTCACTACCTGTTACGTGTCCGAGGGGAGAGAAGCAGCGCCATGGCGGTAGGAACCGTGTGACCTTGGATCAGTCCGTCCTCTCTCAGGGCCTATAAAATGCAGAGGTTGGGTTTGATGTTCTCTAGGAGGACCTTCCAACTCTGACAGGTTTTTCAGCTATCCCGAGGTCAATTTGTGAACAGCCTGGCTCAGCTCATCGTGCCTGAGGTTGGACTCCATCGTTTAGAGAACACGATTCTTTCCCAAGGCAACAACTCTCCTCTTAGCACCATAATTACACAGGCCTTCATGGAATGAGGCACGTACTGTAGCCTCTTCCTGCCCCCGCCCCCCCGTTGGTCATCCTGGACCTTCTGGATTCCGTCCACATTGAATTTAACTACATTTTCTTGTAGATAAAAAAAATACAGGTATAGGAGTAAGAAACAGCCTTCACTTCCGCTCTGGAGCAAGAGGCCCGGTCTGCCTGCCAACTGCCTTTTCCCTGGGGGGTCCCGGCCCACCCACCACCTCCTGGTTTATGCCCCAGGGGCGCAGCAAATGAGCTATGACCTCTCTTCCTCATGTATTCAAGTGCTTGGCACTCACAGCCTGCAAGTTTATCCTGGAATGCAAAATGAAAAAGGGTCCCCTGAGAAGCTTAAAAAGAGGCGCGCAAGGAATCCCTTCTGGGCAGCTGCGAGGCCAGTGTAGGAGCTGAGGGCCACCCGGCTCGAAGGACAGAGACCCAGAGAGCTTCTGCACAATCACCCTTCCTTCCTCAGCACCGTGGGGAAGGAGTGAGAGGTAGAGTCAGGGCAGACTGAGTTTTCTCTGGGTTGCACCTGATTTAAATGTGATTAAGTGATTAATGATTAATGATTAAAATGAGAAGGATGCCTGCCTCACAGGCACAGGACATTTTAGGGGCTAATGAGCTTGGGGGCTGGCATCCGACGGCTCTGGATTTGAGTTAGGACCTGGGTGAGCCCCTTGGAAGCTCCGTCATTGGTGCCATGAGTGTACACTTTCATTCGGGATGAGATCATTCTTGTCAAGTGCATGGTGTCTGGCTGAGTGCTGAAATAGAAAAGCTCTCATTAAGTGCGAGCTAATAGTATGGTAGTTGCCATGTGCTGCTTAGGAATCATTTCCAATAATTCTAGAAAATATACTCCATGTACTCCTCCCGACGGTTTGGCCGACTTGTCTGGATTTTATATTATTTGGGGCAGAAGCACACAGGGTCTTTTTTGGTACCCGGTTTTGACACGTCAGGGAAGACATGAAACTAAGAATCCGGCAATAAAAGGAGGTCGGTGTCCTCTTGAAAACAATGGATTTGATCTAATGGCGGTTCTCCACCTTCACCTTGAAAGATGTCCGGCCCACAAAAATGTTGAGTGGGTCACGATGTTTCCAAAAGCTGCATATCCATTAATAGGTTAAAAGCTGGGCTTGGTTTTTTTTGTTTGGTTGATTGGTTTTTGTTTTTGTTTTTGTTTTTTTTAGTTTTTAAATTTTCCTTCCAGTTAGTTAATGTACAGTGTTTCCAATGTGCAANTTCCCCCCCCCCCCCACCGCCCTCCTGTCTGGTAACCCGCCGTGTGTTCTCTAGACTTAAGAATCTGTTGCCAGACGCCTGGGTCGCTCAGTTGGTTAAGCAACTGCCTTTGGCTCATGATCCTGGAGTCCGAGGATCGAGTCCCGCATCCGGCTCTCTGCTCAGCTGGGAGTCTGCTTCTTCCTCTGACTCTCCCCCTCTCATGTTCTCTCTCTGTCTCATTCTCTCTCTCTGTCTCAAATAAATAAATAAAATCTTAAAAAAAAAAAAGAATCTGTTGCTTTCGGCCCAGGTCACGTTTCCAGGGTCCTGGGATCGAGCCCCACGTCGGGCTCCCTGCTTGGTGGGGAGCCAGCTTCTCCCTCTCCCTTTGCCTGCCACTCTGCCTCCTTGTGCTCTCTCTCTTTGTCAAATAAATAAATAGAATCTTAAAAGAGACTCCTTTCCTTGCTTTGTCTCTTTCTCCCTCTTTTCCCTTTAGCTCATTTGTTTTGTTTCTTAAATTCCACATATGAACGATATCATATGGTATTTGTCTTTCTCTGACTTATTCTGCTTACTTAGCACTGATTTTTAACAACGAAGTCCATTATACAGATGTTTCATTTGCTAGACCCCAGACACTGAGATCTTTGGGAATATCTGGATAATGAGAGACATTTTTCACCAGAATTGTTGGTTATATTCCATTATATATTCCATATATATCCATTCAGCAGGTTTAATCAAGCACCTGGTTTGTGTCTTCTGTGAGGTGTTACTGGAGATCACAGTTTTGTTGAACAAAATGAAACAGGTTAGAAGCGCCCCGAGGAAAGTGGAGGAGTTGGACTTCACAGACTATTCTATTGACTCGTGAGCCTGTGCACCCCTTCCCCCTAACCTATCCCCCCCTCCACTGACCTGCCCCTTCACTCTTCCTTCGGGGCTGGCTCGAGGCAAGTTTCAGGCCAAATCTAGCGGCTGGTGCCACACTTTGACTTCAGCGGAGATGGAAGCTCCTTGCCAAAAGCAGGTGATATGTTGGTCCAGAAAGATCCGGAATATACTATTCCACCTGTCTCTCTACAGTCTGATCGCATTAGTGACTCGGTTGAACATTGCCAGAGAATATTCTCGATCCTTAGTTTCGTAGTTGTTAAATCATTACTTGTTAGGGACTTTTTCATGCTGTGTGTTTTAAACATGCTACAATATGAACAAAGCAGTTATAGCTCGTGTTGGCAGCTTGCCATCCTTTGTGTGTGTTAGCATAAAATACATGGGGTTCAGTAGAACAGTAGCCCCTTATGGAGCTGAATGCAAAATGTAGAGTGGAAATCTTCCCTGCCGATTTGAACCAGCTCTGAACAAGCTTTCATTGTGGACCTTCTAGAAATCTGAACTATGGAAACAAAATGAGATAAAATGAGCAACATGCACATATATTTGTATTTATATTCGAAATGAAATTTTTCAGGCCCTTATTAACAGAAAGCAAGCCCCGTTATACCCCTCAAAATCTCTGAGAGATTCTTAATGGTCTTTCCTTCAAAGACAAAGTGTATATATACGATCAAATTGAGGAAATGCGTTGCTGGAAACTTCCATACAAATGCAGGTGTCTGCATCATCCGGGGAACTCTAAAACACATTGGAAAATTCCTGTCAACTTTCAATTGATGGAGTCGGCCTTTGTCTGTGCACCTTATTTCATAATTCAGACAGTGCCCCCACATCATGAGTAGGAATGCTTTTCAGGAAGGAGAACAAGCCGGTGGGGGGGGCAGATATTTTGTTTTGTTTGTTCAATGGCAAAATAATCCTTTCACTGCTTTTTGCAAGACTAAATGGTCAAGTAGGTGCTTTAGAGATTCCTTCAGAAAGAATATATCCTGATATAGCCAAGGTCGAATTAATAGTTAAACCCATTTCCCACCCAAACAGGAATCCCTGGGTCTCCAGATTCTTAATTAGATCAGCACTAGAGGGCACTCTTATGATGCTAGGAGAATTTTTACTACAAACCGGTGGGTGGAGGCGGGGGTGGGGTGAGGGGGCCAGTCAGTAATGAGCTGCAGAAAAGGAACAGAGAAAACGTCCTACCCCCTACCCGAGGACGCGGCCAGCTCCCCAACTGCCCAGAAATCACTATTTTGAAAAGCCTTGTTTTAGCAATCTTCCTCATCAGATCCACTTTGTTTCTCAAATGTGGTTGGTGTTTTTGGCAATGCAAGACCCAAGTATTAGGCATTATTTCTCAAATGAAAAGAATGTAAGAATCCCTGATTGTCACCACGAGATGCAATAAAAGCACCTCTAGGCAGAAAACAACGCAAGAGAGCAGCTTAGGAAAATGTGTTTACAATTTAACAGCTACTGAAAAAGAAGAATTTAACATCCTCGAGGGGTTTTACGGTTGTGCGCTTGTGTCTGGAGTGTGGTGTGGATCCCTGCTTGCCGGCTGCCCCCAGGCGATGATGGACACGGGGATGGGGAGTGCGCTCCCAGGGAAAGGAGCCACAGCCTTGGGTCCCGCTCTCGGCTCGGCCACCTGTGTGTTCTGTGATCTGTGGCAAGTCCCTGCCCCTGAGATACTAGTGGTCCGGACAAGATCACCAAAAGTCATCCCTCAGTGGCTCAGAGTTTGTGGTTGATCGCAGGAAGAATTTCCACTGTCGTTTGTTTATCCCACTTGAGACCTAAATCTAATCTCGGGATAGAAGGTGATCCATGCTCTCAGTAGAGATGGGACTTGAAGGATTTGCCAGCCCAAAGGGCTCAGAGGCCCATGTTAGCTACTTTTTTATGTTTACTGCCCAGTCCAAATATAACCTAAGTTAGCACATCTAAGCCATCTTTAGCGCTGCCCCTCCCCCCCCAAGTTGGCTTATTACACTCAAGTGAGGTGACTCCTGTCCTGCACGCTGGGCACTGGCCAGAATCGCTCTCCCTCCGTTTGTAAGAACCCAGGCTATACTTCACAGGAATGTTCCTGACCGACTCAAATTCCTTATCAAGTCTTAAAGTGTTGCAGGGAGCTTTCCCCACCCACTCTGACTCCAGGGAATCAGAGACCAGCAGCTATTAACCAAAGGGTTTTTGATAGAGCCGGAATAGCTCTGTGTCATGTGCTGAATGTTGTATATATTGTATTTAGGTGGGATCAATGGAAGGGACAAATCCTTATCAAAAATGTGTCCTCTTGGGGTGCCTGGGTGACGCAGTCGGTTGAGCATCCAGCTCTTGGTTTCGGCTCAGGTCGTGATCTCGAGGTCGTGAGATCGAGCCCTGCGATGTGCTCTGTGCCAAGTTCTGTTTGGGGTTCTCTCTCCCTCTCCCTTGGCCCCTCCAGCTTGTGCTCTCTCTTTTTTATCTCTCTAAAATAAATACATACATCGTTTAAAAAGTGGGTCCTTTCTAAATGTCCTAGGGCTGGAGACTGAACCATTAGAAGGTCATTTCTGTGGGTCTGGAAGACTCTGTAATCTTAATACTGTTGCCCAAAAGCAAGGATAAGATCGAAATCCTTGTCAGCTGGCAGAGAAAGCAGGTCAGGAAAATGGACCTGGAAGCCAGGTTTAGTGTCTCAGGGGAAGGGGACACTGTGGAAGGAGCCATCAAGACAAACCCAGGAAACCTGGCCTTTGACCTGTAGCTGTCTTTGGACACTTGGTTTGGAAAGCCACTTCTGTTCCCAAAGTAACAAGATATAACAAGATGGCGCAGTGATGGGGTGCTGTACTTCTGGACTATTTTCTTATTTGTCTCTTCCCTAGATAAAAATAATCATGCATCAAAGTTCTTGAGTCCTGTCTCTGGACATGCTACTCTGCTCCACTGAATTCCATGCCTGATCTCTTCCAATCCTCACGTTGACCTTTCTGTACAGGTTGTATTCAGGTGCTTTCTGCTCTAATGGGCCAGTGCTCGTGTCATACTAGTTGTTCAGTATGTTGAATGGCGTTACTGGTGTGGGCACGATGCTTGTCCCCATTTTGCAGGTGACGGAGTCAAGGGTGGGAGCTTAAGGCAGCTTGGCAGTGTCATGCAGTCAGTCCATGGAAGAGGCCAGGCTCGAACCCAATCTGTGCACTGCGTGGGCTTATTCCATGGCCCCCCACCACTCCTCAGGCTTCTGTGTAAACAAAAGGCCAAGGGCAAGCATTTTAACCCAAGGAAAGAAGACAAGTAGCTTTTTTGCCAAGGGCCTTAAGAAGCATTGGGGCCTTTCCCCTGGCTTCTCCATTTCTACCCACCCCCACCCCGCCCCCCGCCAGTTTGAATAGGAATCCTTTGCTGGGGCTTTTTGGCCATGGGCCCCCTTCCCACTTAGGGGATCCAATTTAGCATGCAGAATAAGCTTTTTTCACTAGGATATACTATATTTAGCCTTCAAAGACCAAATGAGGATGTGGCCCAAGGTCCGCACGGAGGTGGTGGGGAATTGAGCAAGGGTATACTGGATCATACCCAGGATGGGGGCGAAGGGGCATCCTAAGTGGCGAGAAGATGGGAAATCAGGGGCCCAGCAACTCTGGGTGTGCGAGTTGGCAAGAGGGTGAGAAAACTAACCCAGTGTTAGGAACTAGAGCGGGTGAATGGGCCATTTGCTTGGCAGCTCTGCCACAGGGATAGGTAATTGGTTCCCACAGAGTGTATTATCCGCCACAGATTTGCAATCAGACCAAAACAATGTCGGTATGGGTTTTTTTTTTTTTTTCAAACCACCCTTTGCAAAATCGGAGCATCTGTGTAGTCTTTATCTGGGAGTGTGTGGATCTTTCTGCTGAGATTGACAGCAATCACCAACAGACCAGGCTCCTGGCAGATGAAGAAGCTGCATAAGCAGAAAGAGAAATGGGGGGTCAATTGTGCAGCAATTAGATTTTCAATTAAGTTTCCTTGTGTAACTTTTCTATCCTAAAGAAGCGGCCATTGTATATTTCACATAAACAAAGCTGTTTCCCTGGACAGAATGATGATCAGCTGCGTTTCAACACAGCTATTATTGTTTCAGCCATATTCCCATTTATGCATCCGCTCGGAATGCTGGGCTCTGGGCTCTCTCTGAACTCCTAATGGCATGTTGCAGGGAGAAAGCGACTTGAGTCTGCTGTACTCTTAACAGACTTGGTTGGTATCAAAATAAATGGTGAAACTACTAGAGAATTGCAGAAGATACTTTGCCCATGATCGAAGGAGTCTTTGGTAAAACCAAGATTTAGAAACCAAGGATCCTGATGTTCAGGCCAAGGATCTCAGATTTTTACAGTATTCTAAGGTTTTCTAGGTCTTCATTTGGATCCTTAATATCAAAGTGAATAGATAGCTTTATTTAATTTTTTTTTAAGTTTCTGAAGCCCTAGGCACCTACCCTGAAAATATAAATCCCAGGCGACTGGTGTTACCACTGGAGGTTTCTGGTTAGCATGAATCACCATCTGGGTTTCCGGGGCCCCCACGTCTCCCCCAGTTCCCAGTTTCCCAATGATATATATGTATTCCCTTCATCTTTGTCTTTTCCTTTCCCTGCTAATTTGACATTTAGGCCGTAACTGTCACTTGAGGAATATTTAGTCTCATCTTCTCAAGCCCCAGCCCAGAGGATGGTTACTCTTTATTGCTTCTTCTCCATCCACCAGCTGCTGTTGCTTTCCCAGGACGGGACCTGTCGAGGGGAACACTAGAGCGTCCAGTGAGGAAAAACCCTTCGTGTTTTTACAGCATTGCCAAATGCAAGCATGTGGAGGTCTAGGTACAGCAAGGAGAATTTGCAAATGCAAATAATGGCGGTCCCTCCAATCAAAAAGAGAATTCTTTCTAATTCAGTTGTTGAATCCAATGCCTTGGATATGTTCTCCGTACATAAATAAAGACATAAATAAAAAGGGGGAGAAACTCTTTTCTAAGGCTAATAACATACAGTATATTTCTGTGGAACACTTTTCCGCGAAGATGGCTTAAAAAAAAAATCTTCCACGAGGTTGTCAATTTCCTGAAGGCAAGGATTTGTGTCTTCTAGTCACAGCTGCATCCTCGATCCCTATAATAATGCCTGGCACAGGGCGCCTGGGTGGCTCAGTGGGTTAAAGCCGCTGCCTTCGGCTCAGGTCATGATCCCAGGGTCCTGGGATCGAGGCCCACATCGGGCTCTCTGCTCAGCGGGGAGCCTGCTTCCTCCTCTCTCCTCTCTCTCTGCCTGCCTCTCTGCCTACTTGTAATCTCTCTCTCTGTGTCAAATGAATAAATAAAATCTTTAAAAAAAAATAATAATGCCTGGCACATAGGAAATACCAAACTTGTTTGTGCGGTGATTTTTTTAGCAGATGTATTTGACATACAACATTTGAGGTGTACTGTGTTCATTTAATACAGTCATATATGATTGCCATTGTGCTGATATCTAACATCTTCGCGTTATACAATTACCCCTTCTTTTTATTAAAGAGCCCTTTTAGGGGCGCCTTGGTGGCTCAGTCATTTAAGCATCTGACTCTGGATTTCGGCTCCAGTCATGATCTTGGGGTCCTGGGATCGAGCCTTGCATCCTTGGGTTCTCTCTCCCTCTCCCTTTGCCCCTCCCCTTGTTCACACTCTCTGCTCTCTCTCTCCCTCCCTCTCTCTCTAAAATAAATAAATAAATAAATCTTTTTTTTAAAAAAAAGAGCCCTTTTTAAAATATTCCATTCAAGAACATTCCCAAAGAGTGAGTGAGAGTGTGTGTGTGTGTGTGTGTGTGTGTGTGTGTGTGTGTGCGTGCACATGCAGGCACATAAGTAAAATGGGTTCATATAGTTAATTCATTTTTTCTAATCAGTATGCCTTTCCTTTTTTTTTTCACCTTTTCTTTCCATGGCCTTTCATTCACTCCTGATGACTGCGCACCCTTTTGGCTGATGCACCTGAAACATCTTCCTGGATCACCCTTGAATATTCCACTTCTGGCAACCTGGATTCCCAGGTAAGGCAGTGAACTCCCAAAAGTCTTCTCAGTGCAATCATTAGGCAAACTTTCATAGGCAGTTGAGAAATTTACATAGAATTTTTTTTTTATTTCAAGATATAATAGTTCCCCTGATCAGAGTTAAATTTGGTCCAGTCCCCATATAAATCAATTATGTACATACTTCTATTATTAGAGGATTTCTATTAGTGCAGTAGAATGAAAATTGTGGTTCTGGAATGTGCTACATATTTGACTTTGGAATTTTCTAGTACTGAGAATCAACATATAGCTTTATGTTTCCTTGTTTTTTTTTTAATTTTTCACCCAAAGTTGTGTAATTTTTTGTTCATGAGGCTGAGCGCAATGGAAGAGGTCCTAGCCTCTCTTCACTGTGTAGGGAAACTAGGTCATGGGGTAGGTCAGAACATTCTAGATTACTTCTTTCTTGCGGCTGGCTGGAATGGACGAGGAGCACATTGAGCCCTGGATGGTAAGTCAGCTAATGGAGGTGTCTTGTCTAACAGCTTTTGTCAAGCTCTTCAAGTACATCACTTTTGTTTCTCATAACATTAGTTTTTCCCACAGTCTTAACAACTCACAGAACCAGGGAAGGGGGCCTTATCCAGGAACTGATGTTAAGAGTCTTAACACTGCTTCTCAAGTGATGATGCAAAGGCTCTGCTACTGGCCAAGCAGTTAAAAGTCTTTCTTAACTTACTTCTACAGGATCCAGACATATCCAATGTGAAGAAGCACTTGTCCCAAGAAAATGTACAGGCTGTATAACTCGGTGTGGGCACAATGTGTTACTACATTGTGATATCCCTTGTTCTGGCTTAATACACAATGAAAAGCTAATTTGAGTCCACTTAAACCCTCAAACTAACAATTGACCCGTGCACAAATTCCCAGTCCCTGTTAATATGAGAAATTCATGTAATAGAATTAGCGTTTTGTGACTCTTAAGACATATATTAAGAAAACAGCTAAGCCTTTTTTTTTTTTTGCATGGAGAAACATTGCTTACTTTGGTGGCTGTCTTGTATTTGAGGGAAGGGACTAGAGGGATGATTTATGTATCACTGTGTGTGCACTTTGAGTTTTCATCTTTTTGAAGAGCATTAGCAAAGTCTAATCATTCTTTTTCCTTTTGCTATTTGTGTTTCATATGTAACTGATGATATTAAAAAAAAAATCCCAGAAATTCCTCCTAGGTCTTTTCTATCAGGTGTTTCCATGTTAGTGATGCCATTGCATTTGGTTCAGTTTGGTTTTTGGTTTATCGACGTTTGTGTTTCACTTAGATCGTCATCACTTTAGGGAAAGGGCAAGGACCGAGCATGACTGAGTGATAGGTTTATCATTCTCACCCACGAGCCCACCCGAGGTCTGGCTCTCATGCTGCCTTGCCCATCTGAGCCCCCTGATTCCTAACCCCCCACTCCTGGAGAAGAGCAAATAGGGAGCAAAGTGGAGGATCCATCCATGAGTTGTTTCCTTGTGGTTTGGGAAACTGGAAAAATGCACACTAGCAAACAGAAGGGAAAACGTTTATTATTTTAACTCCTCTCTGACCAAGTTCTTGCTAGCACCTGGTTTTACTGTTCCTTTAACAGGTGGAGGATTTTTCAGATTCTAGACGCAGCAAGGTAAGTGAAAATGTATTTTTAGTTCAACTGAACCCCTGTAAGCTAGAATAAACAGACTTTGGAGTCACCTATTGGTTTGATTTCAGTACAATGAATAGTTAGGTTTTGGCTTGGACAAATGCTTTCCCGGGATCTTTTTTTAAATTTAAAACAGCTGAAACTACCCAGGCATGTAGTCTCAGGTCTGTAAAGCTGACCCAGTGTGGAAGTGGCCAGCACCCCAGACAGTCGGGCAGTGGGTCATTAACTCCTTTTCCTTTTCGCTGAAATAGGATGACAGTAGTTTTTGCAAAGAACACGCCACCACCGACAGTGTTTTTCTCCATGTTTCAGGCACGCCTGTCTGTCACTAGGCTGGTTGGTGGTTTAGGGAACATCTAGGTCAGCATTTCATTGAGGGAAAATCAATTATTTGAAAATATCAGGGCTTTTAAAGTGTGTAAATATGGAGCCTTGCAAGGTAGAATAACCCATAGGTGAGGGGCCTTTATGACAAGAACTCTGCAGCAGAGCAAATCTAACCAAACACAGGAAAGTTCCTAACTGTGGGGGTGGAGGGGGTATCGAGAATGCTCCAGAATAGCACCTTTGCAGTACCCTCATATTGCCCAGGGATGGAGAGGGTAGTGAGAATCATTAGCTAGTTTGTAAATGTGTGTGCACATGATTTCTATGATCACGATGGTCACCAGTGCTGTATTTGGAGTATTACAGACTTATTGGCACCAGAAATATTTACCATTGTCTTTGCTTTCTTTTCCAGTCCACCAAATTCCCATCCAAATACTTCCTGGCCGAAAGGGTTAGGGAGCTGTGGGATTCCTCCACTAAGGGCAGATTCTCATTCAAATAGAATAGATGGACCACTTCTTAAATGCTCAGTTTGGTTTTCAGGAGCTGGGCTTCCATATTCTCATTAGGGCTTCAGTGGATTTGATAGCTAAGAATATTAAATTCAGTCTTTGATGCCATGGTCAGATTACAGTTCCTTGGGATAAATGGTATAGACCCACATAGGCGCCTAATCACACAATACGAGTATGGGAGGGCATTTAAAGATTATAGATTGGGTGTAGCATGGGGGCAAGTGTAGGAGATTGTGCCACTATGAGAGGGACTCTGCTCAAGCTCCGTCTCTGTTGTGAGCCTTGATTTCCTCATCTGTAAAGTCAACGAGTAGATGACCATTAAGATAATGGCCAATAACATACAGGCTATTATCCCAGGAATTGCTTTAACGGGAGATGTTGAGAATTTTGTTTTTGTTTTGCTTTAAAATTTACTGCACGATAGAATCATGTATCTACACCGGTTTTGCTGTATCACAGAGTGAATCTTCACGTGCTCTGTTCTGATTATGGCTCTGATCAGTTTGACTAGAAGTTATTGTCAGAGCAATTGATACCTGTTCTTCTCTTTGTTTGTGAGAAAGGAAGAGAGGTACAGATGGGGAGATGGAGAAGAAAGAGCTTTGGTAAATGTTGCTGGGGCCATTTTTAATGCTGGTGGGCTGAATGATACATGAAAATCATTTGCAAGGCTAGGATATTTCTCAATCACTAGTAAAATAATAAAGTAACAATTCATTTGGTAATCCCCGCTGCACATGCAGTTTGAGAAATATACAAGATTATGATGATCTCTGCCTCATAATTAACAATTTGCATAAATGCTTGCTATTATTTAGTTGTCTAAATGGGTTCTGTAATCCAGAGAAAGAAGGGAACAATCCGTGGAAGCCATCCCAAATGTCTTGTATTATTGCTACGCACATGCACAATTAACAGTGATACTAATTGTTTCAGACCAGAAACGCACTTGTTTTTCTTTAGACAGCAAAAACATTAATTGCCAGAGTGTCACTCTCTCTCTCTTTTTCCTACAGCCAGCCATATTATAAGGTCTGCAGTTGCTTGTAAGCAAAAGATTTGGCTGGATTTTCAGTGTATCATTTTGTGATGGAGTTTCCAAGTGTCTGTTTAAGTTAGCAATCAATAGTTCGAACCACCAAAGATGATGTTTATAAGATTTTAACTGTCAGCCTTTATACATTTAAGGAAGAAAGGGGTGCTGACATACCAGCCAGTTCTGCTGCTACGCTTCACATTCCACTCCATACTCCATATCTTTAAAATTATCGGCGTGAGACACGCCCATGAGAATCACAGAAGCTCAAGGCTGGAGGAGGCCTTTAGATGACCTGTCAAATTCTTCCACTTTTCAAATGAGTTGGACTGTCAATCATTTGGATGTCAGGAACAACCACCTAATCAATGATGCCACACTTTTTTTTTTAATGTTCAAACCATTGGGAGCTATTATAGTAAATACATTTGAATGATAACAGGTTGCTTTAGAATCCTGTGGTTTCAGCTCCTTTGCTAAAAAGCTGAATCAGATTTTTTAAAAATATGCCTTCGTAAGGTTACCCTAAACATAGCCATCGTGTTGAAGGGATATGTGTGAAAGGGAATGTCCTATGCAAAGCACTTGGCAATGGGAGACCGCCAACCACTGTCCGCTCTTTCCTCCTCGAACACAGAGGACACAGCTCACGTCAGCATGGCGCAAGGGTCACTTCAGTGCCTTTCGAGTCAGTCTGTCCTCTGGTCCAGTCCTGGTGCTGCCACTTTCTCCCAAGTGTGACTTCGCGTAACTTATTTAACTTCTGTGGCCTGTCAGTTTCTGCACATGTAAAATGTAGCCACTTTATAGCTTTGCTGCAAAAATTAAATTGAGATCAGGCCTATCAAGCGCTTGGCACTGTTCCTGGCAAGTTATAAGCCGTTAGGACATGGTAGTGGTTATTACTACCATTGTCCGGCACACCCAGTACAATCTTGCTCATGTCTAATATTCAGTCTTATGGTAGATTGGGGTACATGCATATACACTCAACCACATCCACAAGTGGGCATGCAAAGTCCACAAGAATGACATCGGAAGACTGCTTTCCTAAAGATCATTTTTGACTGCCATGTTTCCAAATCCAATGGCTTCTTCTGTGGCCTCAGTCTTCTTGAACTCTTTGAAGGTTCTGGTGTTTTTGCACATCTTCTCTAGCTTGAAAGCATTCATCATTTATTTTGGCTCCCCTCCTCTCTTCTCAATGCTTCTTAAGTTTCCTTTGTTGGGATTTCTCTTAGACACACACGTGCACGCACACACACACACACACACACACTCACACAGCCTCTCCCTCCCCCTTACGCATTTAAATGGAACAATTTCCAAGGTCCTGTCATTGATCTGCTTCTCTTCTCTTGCTATGTTCTCATTCTGGGTAACTTCATCTCCCCACATAGCTTCACCTTTCACCTCTACACTAATGATTCCCAAATTGACCTCTCCAATTCTTAACTCGTTCCGGAGCTCCAAGCTAACTCCAATTTCCAATTGCCTGCTGAGCATCTCCAGGGCAGGATATCCTGGGAGGCTGAAGTGTAGTCTGGCTTTTGTCATCCTGCCTCAGGAATACAGATGGGGGAATCTAGCTTCTAGAAGCAGTAAGAGTTGAAAACATGGAAGATGGGCTGGACATTTAGTCTCAGCAGATGTGAAAGGAGGCTAGGTTAGGAAAGTGGTTCAAACTGAATTTCCCAGGGAAAGCAAGACAAGTAAACTGTGCCTTTCTGTTATGATGAACTTGGAGATGTAAATTGCAGCTTGAACTTTAAAAGTATGTTTTCTAGGGAGAAGGGAACAGCTTCTCTAATGAAAATTGAGTTCAATTTTTAGGTGCTGGAAGGTTGGCGTGTTTGAGGGAAATGTTAATTAAAAGTATCTTTCAAGGGTTGATTTTCATGGTTAATCTTGCTTCAGGGTTTTGTTACACAGACACACATGCCAGGAGGAAGGATAATGTATTCAACCCGAAGGATGAGCATGTGGGAATTTGGAGAACTCGTGCATGCCTAGATAGGTACGCACAGGCTGGGTCAGATGGGCCTGAGATTTTTGAATGTGTGAACATAATTCTGTCAGAGGGTAGATATTTTTTTCTTTGATTTGTTCTTAAAATATTTACTGAATACCTGGTAGAGGCCATGCTCTCTGTGGACCAATGGGGCTGTGAATATAGAACATATAAAACATCTGTCCTTAAGTGCCTAATACATTTTTCTTTAGTTACCTGCAAGTACACTGAGAGTTTAATTTGGACTAGAACTATCTGCAGCATGTGACAAACTGTTCGATGACTATAACATTGCAGACAATCTTAATGATGAAAGACGAACTTAAGGGAAATAAGACAATGCTAAAGTGGGAAAAGAATGTGCATAAATTCGAATTAGAAATTGATTACTTCCTTTAAATTTGGTAAATATTGAATTACTTTGGGGTTTTACATTTCTAGCTGGCTTTCAGTGTTTCAGGCCAGAGTAAGAAAGATTATGTCTAACTCTAAAATTTAATTAGAGCAAAGGGGTAGACAAATCCTGGTTAATTCGTATCATATTCTTTGTAATTCTTTGTAGGAGAATTCTTTGTAAATGAGCTATTCTCACAGCAACAACTGAGCTACCTTGTAGCTTCAGCACACGGAACAGTATTCCTTTTGAAGAAGGGTGACCCTATTACCAAAATTACTGACTTTCTTCCAGTTGAGTTACTGTCCTATGGAGTCTTCAGAGGACATCTTAACATCCAAATTGTAATGGCCTTTGACATTGGGTGAGATCTTGGCCTTTATTGGTGTACCCCTGGCTCCTCTTCTGAAGTTTAGCTTTACCTTTTGTCTGCAAGTCTTAAATCCAAGCATTCTTAGTCCCAGTTGTCAATTTCAAAGTCCCCTTCATGATAATTCTTAATTCCCAAAGATCCTTGTGGCATTTGTAATCCCGAAAACCTACTTTGATACTCCCAGAGTTCTTGCTATGCATATGTAGACGGCACCACTGCTTCATTACATCAGTATCTCTTGCCTTTGGGACTCTCATGGCATGGGAGCTCTTATGATAATGCTGCATATTTTGACTGGTGGGGTTTTTTTGGGACCTAAATTAGTTAGAAACATTGATATACTTCTCTTGTTGTGATTAGAAATAAGAATAATAAAACCATACTTGAATTTATAGTCTTGGATGTCTTTGTTCTCATCGTTTGCATCAACTGTAGTCTGACTTCTTTTACCTTGATGAGGTTTATTCATTCAGTATGCGTCTGCTGAGTACTGACATATTTTAGGCACTGTTCTATGCACTGGAGACAATAAGACAGACACTATCCCTGTTCTTGTGTTTCTTTTCTTTTTTTTTTTTTAAGTAGGCTCCATGCCCAGCATGGAGCCCAGTGTGGGGCTTGAACTCACAACCCTGAAATTGAGACCTGAGCTGAGATCAAGAGTTGGACGCTTAACTGACTGAGATACCCAGGTGCCCCACTGTTCTTGTGTTTCTTTTTTTTATTTCTAAGATTTTTATTTATTTATTTGACAGAGAGAGAGAGAGAGATCACAAGTAGGCATCATGACCTGAGCCAAAGGCAGAAGCTTAACCCACTGAGCCACCCAGGCGCCCCTGTTCTTGTGTTTCTTAAGGGGTATATGCACATATTTTGGAGGGAAACTGAAAATAAACAAGTATACAAGTAAATGAACATGCTAATCTCAGAGAGAAACAAGCGCCATGAAGAAAATAAAACAAAGTGGATGGATGGTGATGGGATGGGTAGGGAGTGATCTGGGTGAATTTTGCTCTTTGCCTGTGTCTGTTTTGTACAGACCTCACTAATACTTTGTCTGGGCCCTTTGGTTTCCTCTATTTCATAGTGGATTTGATACTAATTCTGATTTTGCTGCTTCTGGGTATTCTATCCTTGGGACCACCTTCCCTTAGCTAGTCCGGAAATATTACCCAATATACCCTCTTATTAGACTTCTCTTCTGTACTTTTCTTGTCCTTGTCAGCATCAGAATTTGGCAGGTTCTCCCCTCCCCTGTCATAGAACATCAGTGGGCCTACTACTCCCTTAAGGATATTTCACTTGATCACGCAAGGCATTTTTGTTACTCAAGGCAAACTACCCGTTGAAAGAAAAACACGAGCTTTGGAAGTTGTAATTGTGGTGGCATTTGGCTTTTGTCCACTTCTGCAGAAGGGAGAGCCCTGGACCGGGAATGGGAAGACCCAAGTGCCAGTCTTCACCACTACAAATGATCTGTATGACCGGAGACAGATGACTTCCTCTCTCTGAGTCTGTTTTTCCGTCTCTAAAACCACTGTTCAAAGTCGATGGTCCCTAAGGTTCTTTCTAGCTCTAAAGTGGTACAATTAGTTGTTTTCAGAGATACGGGCCAAAATTTCTTTCCAACATTTTGTATAATTTTGTAAAATGGATGTGTAGGAACATTTTCTAGTATAATCAGAACCGCTTAGATTAAGCATAAATTTTCCAGCAAAAGGCAGCTTTAAAATTCTTGTAAATGTCACAAGAAGTTAAAACATTGCTTCTTGTTTTAACCTCTGCCAGCTAGGGCAGCAATTTAACACCACAGATGCAACCGTCAGCTTCTGAAATGTGAATATCTGAAAGTTCACTGTCTTTTCAGCTTGCCCACAGGAAAGCTTCAAAAAGAACCAAATACCACTAAAATGAAGGAAGGCATGCTAAATTGCCTTCAAAATGACACAACGCAGGTGTTGCCCTCTAGTGAGTTAGGTGCCAAGAAAAGCACGTTAACTCTTAGAGGGCCTCTCGGGATGGTTCCAGCCATCCCTGCACCATCTTCCCTGGCACGTTGGTGAGGCTCTGTGAAGAACTGAGGTACAAGTTGGGAGGCTTGCCTTCCCTGACTTCCCCACACCTTCCTGCATCTTCTGCCCTGGACTTTGTGGGAGAAGATAGGGAAGCAGGAAGGGTGGCTGCAGAGAAGACAGACTGGATATGAAGTCACCACCATCTCGAGTACCCTTGGAACTCCCTTCGCTGTTGTCAGTGTTCCACTTCTGATTCCAACACTCCGCCATGTTCTGAACACAGTGCTATTTGGGGAGTGCCATCTCTGAAAACCCCGGAGAGAAGCTGGCTGTGATTTTGTGGCAAGGGAGTCTGAAGAAGAAGAGGATCCAACAGGGTTTAGAAACTCCAGGAAGCACCTGCCTAATTCCCAGTCACAGTATTTGGACATAGAAGAGGAAAAGGGGCTTATGGGAAAAGGCGAGGAAGACAGTGCAGGGAGTTCCCATATGGCTCCAATTTAAAAGGCTATAATGCTTTGCAGGTGAGGAAACAGATGCCCACCAAGAAAAGGACTTGCATAGTACAAGTACACACGGTGAGCAGCAGACTCAAGACAAGAGCCCAGGTCAACTGCCTCCTGTCGGGTCCCTTGATTGGCAATTGCCTATGCTAACTGCTCTTGGTTGCTTACTTGCTTGCTCGCTTCTGCTGTTTAATCTTTGGTGCTACTTCTGTTCACAGCACTCATAATTCGTTATTCTCTAAGAATTATATCAATGAAGGGGAGTGAAATCCCTTAGCGATAGGTAAAGCACATTTTGCTTTGGAGGGTTTGGGGTCAGCTGATAGAAGAAGGTGCCATTGAGGAGAGAGTGGCTGGACTGCAAATGGAACCTAAGACTCAAGATTCACTAGAAACAAATGCAGAAGGGGAGACTGGGCTGTAGGCTGGGGATCCAGAGTCAAACGTATACTTCACTGCTTATTCTTGATTACAGCTGGAGCTCATTCTCCATTAAAAGATACAAAAGTCTTTGATTTTAGGTTCTCAGTTCCTTAAATCCCTTTTCCAGGTATATTTGTTGCCTCTGCTTTATCTTTCTATTTCACTATTCTAGATTTTTTTTTTGTCTGCAATATTTTCCATGAGTTTGGTCTCAATGTCTTATCTGGGGCATTTGTAATATATCACCAGAGATCTTATGTGCACGTAAAATGGAGAACACTATTTCACAAGTTAGAAATTACTAGATTATTTCTTTCCCCTTCCAGAGTTGAAATATTTCCTACTTGGCAAATGGCCCTTCTTTGAAATCCTAAAATTGCACTAGGAAAAAAAAATGACTGTCACTGTGGCACCGTGGGGCTCCCTGTCCCTTCACTTTCATTGGCTTATCGTCCAGTTTGCTCCATTGATTTTCCACACACTCAGAATTGCCTCATCAGCCAGACACTGGAATTATAAGGGGCTTCATCAAGGCCTTATGCGGTTTGAAAACTTTTCAAACTTTCATACTTTGGGCCATAGGTATGCTAGAGACCGCGTGTAAATGGCATTTGGCAGCACATTGGTCTTTCTTCTCACGGCTTCTACAATTTCCAACTTGATTTCTGCTTGCCACAGGGCACAGTTTACCTTCTCTTCTCTGGGAGCTCTTGTTCATTTGTCAGGAGCCCTAAAAGGAGGCTGCTCATGGACAGCCATGGAATGTCAGAGTCATCCTAGACTGGCATAAATGGGCCTTTAAATGGCCTTTACTGATTGTTTCTATATTAAAATGGAAATGCACAGAAGACTTTATGAAGAGCCTGTACGTAGTCTTTCCACCATTTTTTTCATATGAATTGACCTGACAATGTCATAGATGATGCATGAGGCAAAATAAAGAGTCTCTTAAGCCTATTGCAACTTGTTTGCATGAAAAGGAATACAAGCTACAGGAAAGAAATGAACATTATGTGATGCTTTAGGCAGAAGCCGTCTTCTAACTCACGTGCACTTTTCAGATGATCGCCTCCTTTCTGATCGCCTCCTTTCTGAACCTATGCAGAAGAAAGGGGTCACTGTGATATTCTTTTGCACAAATAGCCTTTCTTGACTAATTAGAGTTACTTTCTGGTTCCATAGGAAACACAGAGGATTTTCTGAAATTCATAAGGGTGATATAAACTAAGAGAGCTCCAAAAAGTAATTACTGATAACTGTGAATGCTGGTATCTTTTATGAGAAAATGAAATAGGATGGGAGGATGGGAGCTATACAATGAAGATCCTGTGAAAAGGATACAGTGCTACCCCATTGAAGAGCCATGTGATTTCACACTCAGTGATCATAAAATCTAACGTTAAACCATCCACCAGGAAAGTTCTGCAAGCTTCATTGATTCCTTTTTATATGAGCACCTTCAGTGTCTCTTTCACAATGCTAGTAAAATATTTATAAATAAAAGAATACTCCCGAGGCTGATTTGAAATTCAATCCACATGAACTACAGTTTAATGTGAGTATCTGAGCATTTCTAATCTGAATGCAAAGTGAAGGCAGAATAACTAGGGGACGGTCCCCTATCCCAGCCTTCCATCCTACAATAATCTAAAGCACAAGAACTCTGATTTCCTCTTCTCGTGGGGGAGGTGCTTCGCATCTTGGCAATGAGTACCTTTGTTCATGGTTTTTCACAGCCTGCAGTCATAGGTTGTTTGGCACTGAATCATATCGAGACCAAAGGAAACACGTGATGGCCTTCAATAGATTTGGGGACGCCAGGAGGGAACCTTCAACTTGGGTGATTGTCTTGTACTGTGGTTGAAGATTTACTATTGATTGACTAATCCATTCAGTCATTTCAGATGTATTATTTATTGAGCCTCTACCATAACCTAACACTATTCCTAGCGCTAAGGATTTGGGGAGCTTACAGTCTAGTGGTAGCTATAGACCATCCCAAACAAGCAAGTCAGAAAAACATGTCCAGATTGCGATCAATGTTATGAAGGGAATAAGCAGAGTGTTAGAAGGAGAATGTGTAGCCTTTGGAATAAACTCAGTGGGAATGAAATTTGTCCTTTGTGGTTTTTGGAATCATCAAAAGTGATATGGAACCAGGTCTCATAAATAGAGTAGAAGATCAAATTGACTGATAATGATTTGGACCCCAAATTAAGGTTACACTGTAATTAATGTAATATTTCTGAGTACCGGTGAAACATATACTATGCTGAGTAGTCATGAGCCTTTTTGTGTTTTTAAATACGGCAGAAGGATCGAAACAATGGGTGTTGTCCTTCAATGAACATTTAGGCATCTGTAGCTATCAACAATACTATCTCCCTGATTCTTTTTAAATCTGGCCAATCCTTGTCATCACTGGCAAATGCGCTTTAACTATTATGTTGGTAAAAGATTATCATAGGATTAGGAGTGGGGCATAAAGTAAACATTTAGAGATGTCTGAAACTATGTAAAATGGCTGTAATAGGTGAAATTTGATGATGACAGCTTATAATTTAGTCCCTTCATTTAAAGTGACATTTCATTTATGCCATTTTGGATCAAATAAATCTGTAGAACGCTAATAGACAATTTGGATGAAATACAGTTGGTTTGAGTGTGGGAGAAGAGACAATGTTTATAAGCAACAGTGTGTCCCCACTAAAGGAGATCTAGCAAAGTTGGTTTCGTAAGATGGGAGGAAGCCAGTGATCACCATTTAATCCCATCTTCCGTGTGATTTTAGTTCCCTGCTTTAAGAAGCATTGATCTGCTCCTTGGATGTTTACTTGAGCGACTGCCCTGCCAGACATTGTGCCAGGCCCTGGGGGTACAGAGGTGAATCAGAGACAGATCCTGCCTCCGTCGTACTCACGGCTGAACTTGGGAGACAAACATGATGGAATCCGGTGCATGCTAATCCAAAGGGCCACAGTTAGTTCCTCGGGAGAGTCTATCCTAGATTGAGGTTGTTGGGTCAGGGCTTAGTGGGGGAACCAGTCTCTGAGTCGCTATAGCAAGTGATGGAGCAGGGATGCTCATTTTCTTTGCCACCAATAAATTTCTTTGCAGCCTTGGCATCGTTCCCATGCATCCATATTAAATCTATTTGCCATTTTTCGAAGGCAGATAGAGTGGTGCGACCTAGCTTCAAAACAAATAGGTTTTAGGGCGCCTGGGTGGCTCAGTGGGTTAAAGCCTCTGCTTTCGGCCCAGGTCATGATCTCAGGGTCCTGGGATCGAGGCCTGCGTCGGGCTCTCTGCTCCGCGGGGAGCCTGCTTCCCCCTCTCTCTCTGCCTGCCTCTCTGCCTCCTTGTGATCTCTCTCCCACTGTGAAATAAATAAATAAAATCTTTAAAAAAAAAAAAAAACAAATAGGTTTTAGAGGGAATATTCTAGAGTTTCTCCTTGAATGTGGAATCAGGCCAGGTCAGAATAACTCTCAGCTGATCTGTGGTGAGGAGCCAGCCTTGATTCTTGTTTCTTTTGTTTCTTTTTGCAACACCAGCTCCATTTCTAGCAGCAACTGCAGCCAAAAGCACAGATTCGTTGCCTGTTTACATAAGACAGTAAATAGGCCTGAGCAGAGGATCAAGATAGCCCTGTCTTCTGGGAGCTTATAATCTGAAACAGACAACAAACTGGAAAGAATATCCATCACACCTGATATGCTCATTTCCCTTCTCATATCAATTCAGAGAAAACAGAAAGTGGCATGTCACATTCTACAGGATTTGTAAGGCCTCTGGAGAGAATTCTCTCTCTTTTTGTGACTTTTCAAGTTGAAAGCTATTTTGTATATAATATGCAATAGATCATAGGGTTATTTTTTTTTTAATTGGGGATGAGAAAGCAAGCAATTTTCTTTCTTTGTTTCCTTGTTTCTTGCTTTCTTTCTCTTCTTTCTTTCTTTTTTTCTTTCTCTATCAACAAGTTACATTGGAAAGTATGGATCAAATTAAAAGTGGATTCTCAATTTGCCGTGGAGAAATATGTGCTGTATTGCAAATACTCTAAGGTCAGGGTCAACTTGGAGGTAGAAGAGATGTCATAAAAATTAATTTAAGAAAGTCGCCTTGAGATATTTCCTAGTTACAATAATCCCACAGGTGAAAGCAACATCTGTGTAATAATCAAGGCACTGAGTTTGACCCTTTTAGCAAAAGGAGATATTACCAAAACATGACCAAAGCTTGGAGCTGAGGCAATGCAGTGAAGTAACAGGAGCTAAGTCTTTATGTTATGAGGATGTGATCAGTTGTGAGAAAATGGTGCAGAAGTAGGACGCATGTCAAGGTGCTTGGGTGGCACAATCAGTTGAACGTCCAACTCTTGGTTTTGGCTCAGGTCGTGATCTCATGGGTTGTGAGGCTGAGCCCCACACTGGGCTCTGCACTCAGCATGGAGTCTGATTTTCTCTCTCCCTCTCCCTCAGCTTCTCATCACCCCCTCCTCTCCGATAAATAAATAAATCTTTTTTTAAAAAAAAAGCAGGACATGTGCCAAACTAAGGTTAATTTCCCCAAATTTGTGTGTAGGTGTGAGAGAGACTGAGGAGCAGAAATGTAGAGCTAGAGAAAGACCAATGAAGTAGCAAGACATTGAGCCAGAGATGGACAGAGACGGAGAGCTGAAAACTCAGCCAAGCGAGGATCACATTTTGACTGCTGTTAAATTCAATGTGAGACCCTAGTTAAGTCACTTCTGTCTGGGCCTCTGTTTCTCCAAATGTCAAAAAAGGGGGTGTGCTAGGAGATCATTCTGGAAAACTTACCAACTCTCTAGTTCTCCCCAGGGGGTGCTAGGGAAATGAAAGGGCCAGCAGGTGGGTAAGCAGCAAATATACAGAGGCAGGCGTGCAGACAGAGAGACAGATAGACAGACAGACTAGCTGTCTACATGCATAGGCTAGCTCAAGAATAGGAGCAGACCAAAAATTATGGTGGGCCAGTGAACTGTGAATTGTGAAGACCACCGGCCAGTGCCACAAAATCGTCCCATGGCTTTAGCTATCGCCATGACCATGTGTGGAATTGGCAGCTTTCCCTTGCATGGCATGGGCCTCAATTTCTAGGGCCCACCACAGAGTCATTTTCTGACTGGCTTGGTCATCCCTTTCCTCTAAAAGCTCACAAGTGTAGTTTTTGAGGCTCCGTAAATGACCCTAACACCCAAATGGAAGAAGTCCTCAGATGTCAGGTTTGTACATTGTGACCATTACCTCAGTTTTCCCATTGAACATTTGGTCAGAGGGAAGGGTGGAAAATGGCTTCAGGATGAGGAAACCTGAGTAAGCCACCATGCATTTGCTTGCCCAACTTTCTGGCTGGATACCTACCTGTCTGTGTTTCTAAAGCTCGATAGGTAATTTTGAGCGTACTGTATTCCCCAGGCTTTGAAATTGTACTGCTTTTAAACTTTTGGAATTTTGCTTGCAGGGTTAGGGAAGTGATGAGAATAATTAGTACTTGTCAGGCTTCCAGTCATCGAATGACTTTAGTAAGGAGCTAACAATGTACCTAGTAGACAAACTGCAGCTAAAAGGTTAGACTTCGGGCAGGTTTTGGTATCTGGTCTTTTTTTTTCCCCCTACTTTCATTAGTTTCTGCAAGAAACAAAACACTGTAATTCTCTTGCTTTGGTTACAGTTTACCCTCTCCCCCTAAAATAATAGCCCAAGACTTTAGCTTAGGGGTACATGGCCTGACAGTTGGTTCCCCTTCATGTGAATCTGATTTGACGTTGATCTCTTGAGAAGCTTCTGTGGCATCTAGGACACCATTTTGTATTTATGCTGATCTTCACATTCCGATTCTAACAAACGTTAGAAAAAAAGCAACTCTATAAAAAATGTATTTCCTCAGTGAAAGATAGCTTATGAAGATAATGAAATATATATCACACCCAGAACTATAGGATTTTCTTGACTCGCTTTTGCCAAGACGAGAATCACCACTTTCACAGGCCAACGGAGTTCTAAGAACAAAAGCCACGGTGAGCATGATGGGTGAGGACGATGGTGAAGAGGGCCAGGACGCTGTAGACCAGTTTGCTCTTATGCCATCTGGGTGATGGTGTCGGTTGGGCCATATGGAACCTGCTTGGCCAGGATGCTGCCAGGCTGGGGACAGCCTTGGCTCCCATGTGCATCTCCAGCCTCACCTCTTCCCTGGGCTCCAGACTCATATGACCAACATCCTCCTCCACACCTCCACTGGGAAGCTTAATCCGGATCTGATACTTCATCTGCCCCAAAGCGAAATTCTGATTTTTCCTGAAAAAATGTCCACCTCTCCATTTTTCCCATCTCAGTAAATAGCACCTCTGTCCTTCCACTTGCTCTGGTCGGAATCCTCGGTATCGTTCACATTTCTTTTTGTCTCCCAGGCCACATCTAATCCATTTGCAAATTCTCTGCTTTCATGATATGGCTGGGATCCGACCACCTCCACTGTCTCCGTCCAAGCCATTGTCATTTCATTGTCAAAGGCTCCTGGCGGGTTCCCCTGCTTCCACCACTCTTTCAGGGCAGGCTGTTCTCTTCCCAAAGACCAAACTGATGGTCCTTTTAAAGTGTTAATTCAGATCTTGTCACTCCTGTGTTCAAAACCCTACTGTGACACCCATCGAAGATGGAGGCGTCCCCAGGGCCTACATGGTCCTGCCCGGTCTGGCCCTTGTTCCTGGTCAGACCTTGTATTTTATTACTCCGCTCTGTGCCCACTCCTCTCTAATCACACTGGTCCCCTTGGTGTTTCCTTCACATATACCAGACCAGCTGCTACCTCAGGGCCTTTGCTCCTCTCCCTTGGCCTGGAAAGCTCTTCCCCTAGATATTGGCAGGGCTCGTTCCTTAAATTAAATTGGGTCTTTCCTCAAATGTCACAGGACTAAGATTGCCAAGAAGTCTGATTCTTAAAAAGAGGTCACTGAACTTGGCCAGCAGGCAACCACTGCTGATCTTGAAGAGAACAGCTGCGTCCGGTACTGGAAGAGGAGACAGGTTGTTCTCTAACCATCTGTGTCCCTTATTAGACTGTGCTTCTTGAATTCCCTGCCATTGACTCATTCACCTTGATGTCTCCAGCATCAGGCACAGTGCCTGGCACCTAGTAGGTTTTCAGCCAGCATTTGTGGAATGAGGGCACAAGACTTACTTTTAAACAACTGGTTTGATGAAAACACATTAAATTGCTGAATGTTATGATGGCTGCCGCAGTCTGTTTCAGGGAATGTGGTTGTAAAGTAAGACCTGCGCTGGGAAAGTGGAGGCTGAGACCATCCTAGGTCCCTTAGGGAGAAAAGAAATTTCCCTCTCTGCTTTGGGGGGAGGGGCAGAGAGAGAGGGAGAGAGAGAATCTCAAGCAGACTCTGCACTGAGTGCAGAGCCCAACGACACAAGGCTCAATCCCAGGACCCTGAGGTTGTGACCTGAACTGAAATCAAGAGTTGGATGCTTAACCAACTGAGCCACTCAGGCATCCCTGAAAATTCCCCTTTTAGAAACACTGGAAGGGTTATTTAGATTCATAAGCTATCCTTGGGGTTAAGCAAAATCTTAATGACTTTAGGAGTATTCATACAGTTAACACTCAGCTGATGGTAAAAAAAAAAATACATTTAAATACATTCTCCCCATAATTTAAACCGGTTTCAACCTTCATTTCCTTTATCTTCCCTCCTTTATTTAGCAGCAGTGCTGAAGTTCAAAAGAAGCATGGGAATGGCTTTTCTTTTCACATACTGCTTCCTCTTTCAGGCTCTGACCTCTGAGATCCTCCCCTAAACACTAGCTCATGAGGCTTGGCCTGCCCCAAAACACTTTGTTCCTAGAGCCTGCTTTTCTGTTGCTGTCTGAGAATTATGTATGGTTCCCCCTGCAGCATGGGAGTCCCCCGGGTCAGTGGCTGGGAAGCCTTTTACCTGTAAAGGGAGGAACAACAGGATCACTCATGTGGCCAAGAATAGGCAGTCGCTCTACCCTCTTTAAGGTCATTTCATATCCCTACAAAAGAGGATTTTTCTGTGACTCCCTCTGTTGTAAATCGAATGCATACTAGGGGCGCCTGGGTGGCTCAGTCGTTTAAGTGTTTGCCTTCCGCTCAGGTCGTGATCTCAAGATCCTGGGATCTAGCCGCGCATCGGGCTCTCTCCCTGCTCATTGGGGAGCCTGCTTCTCCCTCCACCCTTCCCCTGCTCATTCTCTCTCTCCCTCTCTCAAATAAATAAATAAAATCTTTTTTAAAAAGCAAACACAAAATGCATACTAAACAGCTGTATGCCATCCAGATGCATTCAACAAACATTTGCCGAGTGCCCATCGGCCTGGATGGGAAGGAGATGGCAGAAATGCAGAGATGAAACCCAGTCCATATATCCACAAAGTGCCCACAATCCACAAAAGGTGGAAATAAAGATAAACATGCGGACAGATCTTATGATGCAATGTGATAAAATCAGATCTGAACAAAGTGGAGCCAAGAGGAAAAGATTGATTTTGCCTAGAGCTGGAAAGCAGCCGACAGGACACAAAAGGCAACAACTGCCAGTTTTCAAAGAGAAGCAGGGGTTAGCCAGGAGGAGAAGCTGGAGAAGGCGCAGCCTAGGCAGAGGGAGGCTTTGTAAAGGCCCGGAAGCAAGGACAAGCACAGAGGGGTCTAGGAAGGGCAGTGCAGTGCCCTCCAGAGAAGGTGTGAGGCTGGGGTTTCGTCATGAAGGGCCTCGGACGCCAGGCCACGCTGCAGACCTGATGTGGTAGGCAGTCGGAAGCCATCGAATGAGAGCGAGCAGGGAGGGCTAAAATGGCCATTGTGGCCAAAGCTCATAATGGCGCCTGCGCAGAAGGCAGGAGGGGGGATGGCTCAGTGGCTCGAGAGTTCTTTCACCCTCCCACCACCAGCACGCTGACCACGCTGAGACAACTATGAGCAGGAAAGGGAATATTGTCCTAGTCCACGGGCAACACATGCCTGGACAGAAGGGATGCCATCCCACCACTTATCCCCCTCACTGCTTGGGACCCTGAACGTGGGACGGGAGCTCCTTGTTCCAAGGCAAATGCCCTCAGTAGGAGACTGTTTGTAATCATGCCTAAAATTACTTCATTATTGGAACCTGTGTTTGATCGTGATGAGGAGCTGGATTAAGAAATTAAGTAATCAACCCCTGAAATTGTAACCATAAATTGTTCTATAAACAACCAGCTTCCCCTGCCTCCCCCAGCCTAAGTAACAAACCTGAAAACAGATGCTTTTCCTGCTGTTTGACCTCCCAGAGGTTTTAGCCGGTGCTTTTGGGCCGCCCACAAATCAGAGAGCCATCCCCACGGGCCCCACTGCCTCCTCTCCCCTCACATATGGACCACTCATGTTCTACCTTGTCAGACTGAGACAAGACACCCAGGGAGAGTGAACTGTTAAAAATCATGCAGCTTATTAAGATTCGTTTAGTGAAGGGGAAGAAGTTTACTTTTAACAGAACCGAGGAGAGAAAATGCCTGGAGTTAAAGATGAAGAACAGTTAGAGAAAAAATCCTCTGAGACTATTGCTGTTTGGATGATTTGTTGGAACTCGTTTTTGTCCTGAAGGGTTTTATTCTAGGCCAAAGGCATTCCAACACTACAGCCCGTAGAGATACACCTTTCTGTAAAACAACCTTAGGGCTTATTGACGTTTTCTCGTCTGGGACTGCACTGTGCTTAACCTTCCAGCCATGGAATAAGTTGTTGTAAATTATAAGTAAGATCTAGATTTCATTTTGAAAAGACTGGCAGCAACGAGGCAGTGATGTCCCATGAAGCTGTGTGAGAAAATTGCAACGACTGTCCTATTCTGTTTCCATGATGGCCAAAGACAACCAGACAGGAGCGGCCTAAGGTGTTTCTCTGATCATTTTTCTGCCATCATGAGGTAGCAAGCTTTCTTTTTCTCTTTTGCCATCATTTCCAGCTCAAAACACTCAGAAGTCATAACAGGGAAGGGTCATTAAGGATCTCTCCAAACCCTTCCATTTTACAAAACGAGGACTCAGAAGTCAGGCAACTTCTGCTTTCTCCCCAGCTACTCCTCAGCAGAAACAGAGCTACAGTCAGGTCTATAACCCAGGGGTTTGCTTTGTTAGATGAGAGCAGGCCTTCGTCCGCCCCTTGGGAACAGCTCCAATAGCCCAGTAATTACTAACACTGGCTCTTTCCCCAAAATTGACTTGGACAAGTTGGCATAAAACTCACTTGATACTTGACATAACTATACCACCAACTAGAGGTAACACTGGCAGAACATTTCACAGTTTGGACAGTGCCTTTCACCATGACCTCTGGAGTATAGTTGCTAGTGTTATCAATGGCTTTGCTGGTAGTGTTTTATTTTTTATTTTTTTAAAGATTTTATTTATTTATCTGACAGAGAGAGATACAGTGAGAGAGGGAAAACCACCGGGGGGTGGGGTGGGAGAGGGAGAAGCAGGCTTTCCTGCAGAGTAGGGACCCTGGGATCATGACCAGAGCAGAAGGCAGACCCTTAACGTCTGAGCCACCCAGGTGCCCCGCTGGTAGTGCTTTAAATGATAGTGCGTTATAGACTGGGATCCTTTTTCTGAAGAGGACTTTAAATTGCTTTTTTTTTTAAAAAAAAAAGGACTGAGGAAGGTTTTCATTTATGTTCTTATCATTTCCAACAGGATCTGTGAATAAAAGTTGAAATACTCTGTGTGTGAGACCAGATTACCTCAGGATTAGAATGGACTTGTTCTAGGAAACAAGGCAGTGGAAGTTTCTAGGTCAGGAATAAATGCTGCTAAAAGATTTCCAGATACTTCTCTTAAACTCCCAGAACACCGTGAGGAGAAACTGTGGTCACTGAACAAAATGGAAGACAGAAATATGGGGGCACCTGAGTGGCTCAGTCCATTAAGCATCCGACTCTTGATTTTGGCTCGGGCTGTGATCTTGGGGTCATGTGATTGAGCTCCGTGTCAGGCTCCGCACTCAGCACGGAGTCTGCTGGACTGTTCTCTCTCTTCCTCTCACTCTGCCCTCTCTCCCTGTGTGCACAGGCATGCTCTCTCTCTCTCTCTCAAATAAATAGATAAATAAATAAATAAACAAACAAACAAATAAATAGAATCTTAGGGAAAAAAAGACATAGAGAAGGTGAAGGTGAGAGAGTAAAAAAGGGAGAAGGGAAGAGGCAGAGGAGAAACCATCATTGGAGATTGGAACTAACAAAGGTTGTGTGTCTTTTCTTACAACTCAAGCATTCACTCGGGTAAACAGCTGATATATGAACAATAAAGCACCTGAATCTCTCAGCGCTTGCTGCTTGGAAGTTAGTGTCTTGGGAAACTGAAGACTCTTTCCATTTCTTCGGGAACTTGCTGATTTGGGGTTTTACATCGGAGTCAGCAAATTACAGCCCCTGGGACAAATCCAGTCCATTGCTTATTTTTGCATGGCCTGTGAGCTAAGAATGGTTTCTATTTCAAATGACTGAAAAAAATTACAAACAGTATCTTGTGACACTTCAGAATTACGTGAAATTCAGATTTCAACGCCTGTAAAGAAAGTTTCGTTGGAACATGGCCACGCACTTACTTATGCATTGCTTGTGGCTGGTTTGGGGCTGCAATGGCAGAGTCTCAGAATTGAAAATGCTTATTGTCTGGCCCTCTACGTGAAAAGATTCACCTCCTGCTTTTTTTTAAGACTTAATTTATTTTAGAGAGGGAGAGACAGAGTGGGAGGAGGGGCAAAGGGAAAGGGAGAGAGGATCCTCAAGCAGACTCCCCCACTGAGCCTGCAGCCCAACTCGGGTCTTGATCCCAGGAGCCTGAGATCATGACCTGAGCTGAAATCCAGAGGCGTCTACTTAATGGACTGAGCCAGTCAGGCGCCCCCACCTCCTACTTTAAATGGAAGTAGCTTCGTGGACTGAAAGGGTTAAACAACTTCCTCTAGTCCCCAGCTCTTGACTAGAGGGGAGTTAAGACACTGAGATGTTCTGGTTCAATACAACTTAATTCAATGACTTGCACTCTCAATCACCATACTTTAGAATCAAATTAGAAAAATGGAATCTTAGGCTTACAATCGAACGAGAAATTGTATGCCATGGAGGTACATCAGATGTTTAAATTTTCTAAAATGTAATATCAAGTTTCCTGATAATTCCAGATGAGATTAACAGGACATTTTTTCATTTGCCCTTTGTAATGACCTGCTTCATTTTAACCAGCAGCAAGCAATTTGGGGTCTGCAGGCTGTTTGAGGACACATTTTGTATCGATTAGCTGTAGCTCAGCCTGAAGGGTTAAGTCAGCAATTTGAGTCAAAACACACACACACACACACACACACACACACACACACACACTGTAGATTCTAATACCTCTATAACAACAGCTTTGCTATTGGACAGGTTGTAGGGCTGGGCCATTATTTCCTTGTACCAATTTCTGGCTAACTCCTTGCCTAGTCATTGTGGCTTTTTTCACCAAAATGCCATACAGAGCCAGGCTTTCCAAGCATGTTTTGGAAAAATGGCATTCAAGCCAGAATTTAAATACTCACCCAGAGCTTTGTTCTGGACCTCATCGCTGAGGATGGAGGTGGGGGGGCTGATTGTGGCTTGGAACAGAGGCTCAGGAGATAAATGAAAGGGCTGAGGATCAGCACGGGAAGGTCAGGAAGGCACATTTTTCACATTGGGACATTAGACGTACGCATCATTTCTCATGCAGTTTAAAGACATATTTTGCATTGACTAGCTGTCATTGAAGCCCACACAGTAAAGGCAGTTTTCTACTTTCTGCCTCTTTCCTGAGCACCCCATTCGGGGCAGCTTAGATCTAAGAGAAAATGATGTCTTCTCCCAGCTAAGAGGGTCAGAGGTCTTTCAGCTTCGCTTTTTCTCCAATGCCTCTTGAAGTGAGATTTCTTTAATGGGTATCGTACCTGAGCACTTCCCTGTTAGCTTCTTAGAGTTCTAATCTGTAGTTTCATATAATTATGACCTTCCATTATTTTGGAGATCTGGTCATGTTGTATGGGTTTCTATGTCTCTCTTGCTTCGGGCTCTTGTGAAGTTGGAGAGAAAGTCACCGCCTCCCTGTCCTTTGATTTTTAGGCTCTGCTAAAAGTCATCAGAGCCCGCTTGGATTTGTGTTTCAGGAGACTTGTCTGAAATCCAAATAGAGCCATCTGCTGATGGTCTGGTGGCTAGACTGAAGATTTACTTGTATGAGGATTATCGAGAAGGCCGGCTGGTGTCTTCCCTTTGGGTGCTTGGTGTGACCACAAGTTTAAATTCCAAATGTTTCACCTGGATACTCTAGATAGTGTTGTTCAGTTGATAACCTTGAATGATTTCCAGTCGGCTGTTCCTTATCCCAAAGGAGTGTCACTTAGGATGAAATTCATTCAGAAAAGTATTGATCCCTTAGCCATCACACTGCATCGATTCCCGCCTCCCCCTACAGAAGTGTCCTTCATGGGCTGGGACTGTTCATGTTGCCTCTAGCTACGATTATTTATTCAGCAAAGGCCTTCATTAAACCAAGCAACACTAGAAGGTAATGAGGCTTGCTTTAACAAACATAGCAGAACTTCCACATCCAAATGAACCCTGGCTCCCTGGCTCTCCCTTTTCATTATCCTGCTTCTTCTCGGGAGAAAGCAGTAAGTGCAAGGGTTCATGCAAACCTCTCCTACCCTCCCCTAGTGCTGAGTTCCCTGAAGAAACCTGTCCTCAACTCCTATTCCAGGTGACCTGCAAGGAGAGAGGACAGGTGGAGAGAGAGCATTCAAGTGGCAGGGCAAAGAAACCCCAGACTGGAGGAGAAGTGAGAACCTCAAATATGGTGGTAAAACAGATCACTTATATTGACACAAAAGGGATGCAGAACGGCAGATTTTTGTGAATTAATGAGTCCCTATTGCTCATAGTGGAGGCGACCGCTGGCGTGATGGCTTGGGACAAGAACCCCAGTTCTACAAGTCTCCATGTGGCGCATCATTCATGACCACTATTTACAAAAGCCTAGTTAGTACCTCTCACTCCCTAATGAGATGCTTCTCCTGACTCCGTAGACAAGCAGAGCCAAACAAGTGATGTCAGAATGCCAGAGTGAATTATTGGGCTTGTGTCAACCCAGGCCAGGATGAAAAATCACCCCGGTGAACTTAATCCAGGAGCAATCAAAGGGCCAAAGTTTTAATTAGTGAGACTTGTGATTTACATTCTCATTTGGTATCCCAAAACTCTGCATTCATCTTCAAACTCCCGCACTGCCCTGGCTGTTGTCTGACACCGGTTAGGATAGTTAATGTGCTTTTAAATAACATTATGTTTAATGGACCTTTGAAGGCACTGACATATGAATCTATTTCCTTCTGCATCATTTCTAATCAAAAGGAGAATGACGCCAGAGCGCTGTAGTGAATACACGAAAGGAACAGATCTGTTTTTTAGCAAACATAGCAGAACGAATATTTGGGAAAATGGTGTGCATTTCTTTAACGTAGTCGAGCCTTCCACGTTGTTGCATCGGTCACTACGTCTGACACCTGTAGCATGTTCTCTTGACTCTGCTCGGTGGGGAGACGTCTTTGTTCTTTGAAGGTGCATTTGGTTTTTGGAATCCGTCAAATGTCATCAGAAGGTAATTATGCAGTCCTAATTGTATGATCCAGCTGGGCCCTGTGGTTGGGGCCAAAAGTGAGGTATGACTGTGCTTCCATGTGTTTCCTAGCTGTCTATGGACACAGTTCCCAGGGGAGAGTTCTGGAAATGTGAATGCAAGCAGCACCCTTGGAATCTGTATACAGCCTCTCCAGGTGATAACTGTAAGAGGACCAGCATGCATTGGGTATGACATAGGCCCTACCTAGTTGGCTTGCTAAAGATATGTTTCAAGACTTTGTCACAGTGCCTACACTGACTTCTCATTTGCCCAAGTAACTCTGATCCTGGTTCTCCTCTCAACAGTCTGGATGGAGCTCCCATCTTTCGTGAGTGTAATTTTATGAAAATCTGACTGATACCTCTTACTGGTAATGAGTTACTCCTTTTGACTCCATAGACAAGCAGGGCCAAATATGTGGTGTCAGAATTCCCTAAGTGAATTATGGAGTTTGTGACAACCTGGGCTGGAATGAAAAATCACTCCAGTACATTTAATCCAAGAACAATTAAAGAACTAAAGAATTAATTAATGTGGGTTTTAATTGGTTAAGGTCTTGAAAGAGGGAGCCTTCTTGTTCTTCCCTTGGAAGAGGGAGACTTTTTTTTTAATGTCCTCATTGACTACAAGTGAATATGCTGCTGGGGAAAGTTACCTACTCTTCTGTTCTTTAGTAACCTATGGGCAAGAAAGAAAAAACAAGTGGCCTCTGAGTCCGCAAAGAGCATCAAATCATTGGATTTGCAGTTCAGGTGACGGGCCAGTGCCCTGCCCTGAGGAACTGACAGGAGGCATAGAAGGAGAATTGCCAACAGAAGGAGCAGATGGTGATAACCAGTGATAGAGTTTGACAAGAGAGCAATGCCCCAGGAATCCTGAACAAACAATTAGAAAGAGGCCCAAGGGAAATCAGAAGAAGTGTTTCTCTGCAGCCTTTGGCCAAGTCTCCCTAGCTCCCAAAAGAATGTCAACAGCAGATAAAACTGCTGATGGCAGAGGGGCAGGGGGTGCGGGCAAGACCCAGGCAGATGAGCGACGCTAGGGAAGGAAAGTCATGGAAAGCCCCAAGCCCACTCACACAAGACAACCCAGTGGGAGCTATCCTTCCTGCCATCCAGTGAGTGGGTGGTCTGGAGAACCACTGGTCGAAGGCCCACATCCAAATTCATGCCTCGAGGTTTTCCACCTTTTTTCTCTAGGATCAGCTTAGATCACCAGGAAGGCTGCACCTGACTTATCTGCCTTCATGTTGTGGTCACTATCTTCCCTTCTAATGTGGTATCCTTAGCTCCTAAACATGGGTGAACTTGACGGTATGGAAATTACCCTCCATTTAACTTGACTTTTTAAAAAGTCTATATAAAGATATCATCCTGTGGAAAATGCTTCTGGATTTCCAGGAAAATCCGTGTTTAGACTCGGCACCAGGAATAAGTTTGACTCTCCTGACCAAATGATACCCTTCCTTTCTATCACATGTTGAGAAGGCTATTACCCAGCATGTTTCCCTTCTGGCCTTGTTTGCTAGGAAACTCAGAGTTAACTCTAGCACTCAATTTCAGGAACCCCGCTATCCAAGATTTTGAGAATGAGCCTCTCTCTTTTTGAAGGATTTTTTTTTTATTGATCCTGGTTTTTCCCCAGGGTCATATTATAGGTGTCCTATAGGCCAAGCTACCTTGAATTTGGAAGTGGTGGTGGGTCATCAATTACAAGAAATACTGCTGTGGCCTCATCTGTGATGGTCAAACACCAACCTACGTTCTCCATGGGCCATGCTCCTAGCTCTGCCTTTGAGCTCCCTGGAATAAACTGTTTCTGTTAGTCACAGCCTCCCTTTTCACACTAGATTGGATGCTTTTCCCCTATATAGATCTGTAATCATCATTTCTATATCAGAAAAGGGGGGGATGCAGGAGCAACATGGACCTTCCTGTTGTTGGTTTTTGTTTCCTTATTTCTGGAACCAGTTGCATAAAAGTTCAAGAAGGAAATTTCCATTTAAACAGAACCTTCCAGCATGGGGCCTGCTGACCTGTGGCAATTACCAATGCTAGGATTGTTTTAGTTGGTGCCTTACTTGACTTTCAGCTTATGGCCATCACTTGACAGAATGAAAACTCAGCTCTGCCCTATCTGCTCATTTTTTGAAGGGGACAGCCTGTTCCAGAAGAGCCATTTTCCAAGAAACAAAGACTCTGTACTGTGCCCAGAAACCAAAACTGGATGGGTCAGGGCCCAGGCCTGCAAGCAGCTGGCTCCCTGCAGTCCATGGTATGGCATCGGCCATGGATGGCCTTTCTCTAGAACCATGGGCAGCTGGACAATGTGCTTCGACAAGGCCTGGCTGAGTTCTGACATCCTGGCAGGCAGGCAGTAAAGGACATGTCCCCTTACTTTAAACAGAACTCCCACCCACACCTGCAAGGGATGAGAAGAGCCAAATCTCTTAAGAGAAATTCAAAGAAAATAACAACAGGACTTTTTGAGAGGGACAGGGTCACACCTTCCCTCTGGGGTTTCATCTCCCTCTTGAGTTTCTGGAACTTTAATGCTAAACTGCCCTCCCCTGAGCCCTAGACAAGCTAAGAATGTCATAGGTAAATTTCATAAGCCACACAGAAAACAAAAGAAAGAAAACATAGTTAGCATAGAGTAGATGGGGTCAAAAAATCCATAATTCTAAGAATCCCAGGGGAAACATTGAACAGTTTTTTGAAAAGCACATTTCTTTTGTCCCTAACCCACAAATGATTTGTTCAGATCCCTTTTAGTCAGCTAGCTGGGTGCTTCTCCTCTAAATGCTAGGTTTCTGTGAACAAAATGCTGTCTTGTTTTCCTTTAAAGGTCAACTCTGCTTTCCCTTTTGGAAATCTTCTGGCCATTTCCAGGACCCTCCCTTTCCAGATGCAATCTGGAGAAGTGGTCTTCTTCCCATGGGCATGATGATTAACTGACATTCTTGAGCCCTAGTGAAGGTTCTAGCCCTTTCCAGCTTAAGTTATCTGCCTATCTCACATTGAATCATTCTTTACACCTCATCAGTGGGATGTCCTGACCCATACACCCCCACTGAGAGGGATCTGGAAATGGTTTAATATGGTTTAACACTCATGACATCCCTTCATAGACAGTGTAAATAACAGAGTGAAGGTGGCCATTTTCTCACAAAGGTTGAGGGACGTAAGAGGGCCGGCTCTTCCCACGGGCTCTGCTCCCAGTCACCGATGAGGACATTTTCCACAAGGACTTTATTCTTTCCTTCATTTAGGCCTTCACAGCAGCCGGGAGCAGGTCCTACAGGAAGAGACTGCCCTCTTCCTTACATCCCTCAACAATTTCTCCATTTCCCCTAAGCCAAGAGCTACTCCCAGACAGTGAGACCTTGCACTGTGGTTTCAGTGTTTGCCATAGAGCAGTGTCTGGACACCCAGTTCATACAGGTTTAAAGAATTTGTCAAATAGGAAGTTGATAGTTTAGTGGCTAGAGAGACCTAGAGGGTGGTTAATTCAAAGCACAGAGCCTATCTGACAAAGAGGTGGAAGAGGTGAGAGCATAACTCTGAGGAAGCCTCAGCTTTCCCAAGTACAAAACAAGTGGGTTTGGCATATGGCTGACCCAAATTCTGATGATTACAGAGCCACGATGTTCCTGAAGTTTTGAAGCTAAGAGGAGAATAGTTAAGTCCCATTTCTGATTTTGTACATAACAGAGGAAGCAAACAACAAGAACAATAATGAAAAGCAGACTAATTGTTTCTTTGGGAGATTACAACGAATTGTTTCTTTGGGAGATATATTTGCATACATTTGAGTACAGTTGCTTTATCTAGTTCAGGCGCTAAAAAGATTTCTTATTTTGTTGATCTTTGTTGCAATAAATAAGGCTGAACTAGACAAAAATATGTCTAAAGCCTATAATTATGGGTTTGTTTGATATAAGATGCTTCCTTCCGCATACTACAAATCGTCTTTTCCAGGAACTAATGAAAACAGGTTGCATGTGATCAAGAAGGTTTATTCTCTATCAAATACTCTTGGTATTATCAAGGATGGGATAACTGATGAAATAGCACAACTCCTCAGAAAAGTGCCCCAAAGGAAAGCAACAGGTAGCAGCTGGAAATCTAAGACACACAAATGTCTTATAATCAGCAAACGAGTCTCACACGATTGTAACACTCATGGCCCTAGATCCCATTTCTTCTTTGGCTTGCATGAACCCACTTTCTCCACACTAGCTTGTCCTTAATTTTCTTCCCAGGCTCTGAACCCCCTTTCTCCACACTAGCTTGTCCTTAATTTTCTTCCCAGGCTCTGCTCTTCTCATTCTGCACACTCTCCCTGTGTAATCTCTTCTCCTCTAAGCTTTTCAGCCACCACTGATATTCTGAAGATTCCCACATCTCTGAAGGCTATTCTTCAGCGGAGATGTCTACATCCAGCTAAGCTCGCCATCCTTATATCCAACTATCAACCAAAGTCATAGCCTCGGGGGTCTCAACAGCACACAAAACTCAACAGAACCCAAACCTAACCTGTCATCTCTTTCATACTCTCCCCCCACATAAAAAAGCTGTCCACCCTTCTTGTACTATTTATTTTGGCAGACGGAGGCACAACTCATTCATGTTACTTCATCTTTGGCCCCAAGCCTTTCTGTCTTGTTCTGGACTCTGCAGGGGCTCTGGCCCTGTTTGCTAGGTGCTAGCCAAGTTCTCTCATTAACTTCATGTTCCAGCCTTGGGTATGTCCCTTGGAGACATCCCTTCCTTTCTCAGGAACTTTGTTTGCTATCTTGAGGAGCTCTTCTAACTCTATTTCTATGAGCCTTTCCTTTGACTGGGTGGAGTACATTCAATAAAGAGCTTCAGCTATGTGCCTTGGGTTCGACTGGACAGTTAATTAAAAACTCATATTCACTGAGAGAAAGATATAGGTATAAATGATACAAGGCCTAGCATTTTACATGACTAGTGGATGATATACAAACAAGGTATCGTTTTGTTTCCCTGGATTATTAGAATTGTAATCTTCCACAAACATACCCAGTAAAATCATGCTCAGTTTTCCATATCTTAACACAACAGAAAGAAGCTAAATGTTGGGTTTTATCCAGAAAAGAACACCTGGGTTGCTCAGTCAGTTAAGCATCTGCCTTTGGCTCAGGTCATGATCCCAGGGTCTTGGGATCGAGTTCTGCATCAGGGCTCCTTGCTCAGCCGTGACCCTGCTTCTCCCTCTGCCTGCCGCTCTGCCTACTGGTGCTCCCAATCTCTCTGTCAAATAAATAAATAAATAAATAAATAAATAAATAAAATCTTTTTTTAAAAAGAGAAACTTAATAGTCTTTACACATCATAGGATGGATAATGTTTGCAAGGGAGACCTACTTAGAAATAGCATGCACTCAAACAAATATCTGAATGAGTGATATTTGAGCAGTTTAAAAATGAAAATATTTTCAAGTTTTTAACTGTCTCCCTAAATATAAAATGAAAAGTGTGAGGATCTTCAGTTTACAGGCTCGGCACTATTAAGAGACACATTGGAGCACAGGTGAGAGAACTTTCTGTACTACCCCAGAAAGGGTGATCAGCACCATTGTTGCCGTGGTCCTTCTACCTGCTGTCTAAGGAGACAGCCACACTTTTAAATCTTAAATATATTCACTCCCTTAGAAAGCACTGAAGATGCCAAGTTCAGCAACAAGGATATCTGTGAATGCTCCTGCCTTTGGACAGCAATGTGTAGCTAGATAATTAGTGTCCTGAAGCCCTGGTGTTAAGATCTGAGGCCTCGGTTGGGCAGGACCATTGCTGGCTCAATGACCCAAGTTGTCCCAGATCCTCCAGTTATTACAGAGACAGAAGATGACCCAGTTCTGCCTGATTCCAGTGCCCGTGATCTTTGCACAACTTCAGAGTTGCCCTCCATTAGTTTAGCAACACCATTCTCCAAAGTTGCTAATTCCCACTGCTTTTATCCCACTGGAATTTCATACCTATGAGCCCTGGAGCTCAGAAATGGCACCGTGAGCAACTGCCATGTTTCTAGGCATACAGAAATTTGAACGAAAAACCAAAGCCATGTGACTGTTAGTTGACTTCTAACCTAATATGTGTTAGTCAGTTCCGTTCAACAAACATATGTTAGAAGTCAGATTTATCGGGCGCCTGGGTGGCTCAGTGGGTTAAAGCCTCTGCTTTTGGCTCAGGTCATGATCTCAGGGTCCTGGGATCAAGGCCCGCATCGGGCTCTCTGCTCAGCAGGGAGCCTGCTTCCTCCTCTCCCTGCCTCTCTGCCTACTTGTAATCTCTCTCTCTGTGTCAAATAAAATAAATAAAATCTTAAAAAAAAAAGAAGTCAGATTTATCAGGATGGTAGTTGGTCAACGGGTATTGATAACCTTTTTTTAAAAAATATTTTTAGAGAGAGAGTGTGTGTGTGAGCAGGGGCGGGGGGTGGTAAGGATCAGAGGGAGAGGGAGAGAGAGAGAGAATCCCAAGCAGGCTCCACACTCAGTGCGGAGCCCAACTCAGGCTCGATCTCACAACCCTGAGATCATGACCTGAGCCGAAATCAATAGTTGGATGCTGAAATGACTGAGCCACCCAGGTGCCTCTCTGTACTGATCACCTTGTACATGATAGCTATTACAAGAAACTTCATGTACAGATATGAATATAATCTGCTTGTCTCCTCAAAGAATTTAACATATACTGTGCAGGTAGAGTGGACTTTCTTGAAAATCTGTAAGAACTGACTTAGTAGGAAGTGAAAACAAAATGATTATTCACAAGAGAAAAGGAAATGAATAAATGATCGGCCCTCCCCTCACCAACACCCTAGGTTCATATCATTCTGCAGTAGAAAGACAGAATCTCACTTCCAAATAAATAAACTCACTGACTTTCCTTTTTTTTTATTTTTCTCTGTGTATGAATTCCCTTCACAGCAGTTGGCCTCTTTGGTTTCTCCTAAAAAGTTCACAGTGACTTTTCTGGCCTCCTCTGGGAACTCTCTAATGTATAATGTTCACGAAGTAGGCTCCAGTTGTGAATTTTTAATTATGCCAGATCATCTTCAATAAATAGAACTTCAAGCTCAATTAATGCTGTCAGATCCAATTTTTGTCCCACCTGCTATCAGGCTCCCCTCTGTGGAGAAATTGCCACTTCCTCAGGAAGGGGGAGCTTCTCCAGAGAGGGCTGTCTGTGGCCCTTTTTTGTCCTCTGCTTTCCTAACTCAGGAGCAATAGGCTTGGGGGGGGGCCTTCATTCGAGGAGATTCTAATTGTGTTGTCTGGAAAGCAGGGACAATGGATACGGCTGACTCTTGTCTCTCAGCAGCGACTAAGTGTGGCTGTCTCATATTTCTTGTGAGGCAGTGATTCCCAAGGTGTGCTCCACAGACTGGCAGCCTCCCCATCACCTGGAAACGTGTTAGAAGTATAAGTTCTCAGGCTCTAACCTAGACCCGCTGAATCAGGAACTCTGGGGGTGGGGTCCAGCCTTCGACGTTTTACAAGTTCTCCAGGTGATTCTGCTGTGATTAAGACTACAGGCCACTGTTGGGAGGTGTTTCAAGTAAGGATAGGCAGAATTTCACTCTATTTTGTGAACATTCTCATAACCCAGAGTTTATTTTCTGATGTATGCGTTTTAAACACACACTGCAAATCATAGTTTTCCTAGTGGTAACACAGCTTTCTCTTTACCTTCCCTGGTTCTCCTAGGCATAGGTGGTTTTCCTCCCTGATTTATTTCCCTAGCATTTTTTCACACTTGCTTTATCCCATTGGGTACATTGTGTCATGTACCTGTTAACGTGCTCACCTTCTCCACTAGACTTTGGGCCCCTCGAGGGCAGGAACCTTGTCACGGGCATCATTGGTATGGTGCTTAACTGACTGAGCCACCCAGGCCCCAGGAAACCAAGGTTTCGAGCTCAGTTTTGCTCATTGCCAGCAGCACGGAATGTAGTTTGTGAGCTCTTTTTGTTATGGGAATGGGTTGACAGCAATTGTCACCCACCTCACCTCTTGGTGCCCAGCTCACCTTATCATCTGTAAGCCATCTGGCTGGGCTAGGAGGATGGGGAGAAGCAAGCTATGGTTATGGGATGAAAAAAAGTCATTGGCCCACACAAGGGACAAGGTCTGCATTTTCCCACATTAAGCTTAACATAACTCTACATAACTAAGTCAAGTGACTCAGGGTCTTTTGTTTGGACCCCTGGGATACATGACTTTGTAACACACTTGTAAATCCCCATAAACTGGGGTGGACATAAGCTGATGATGGCATACGCTGTCCCCCAACACAACCCCCAAACATCCACTTATTAATCATGATGGGGTGCTGTGCCATCAGGCCTTGCTGCCTATCATAGCTTTGACTTCCACTTGGGAGCAACGACTATACATCTGACCCTTTCTTTCTCCTTAAACTGCAGTGTCGTCTCTCTAATCACCTCCTGAACACTCTCCATCAACACCCCAACTCAGGATGCTCCATACTGAACCCATCATCTTCTCTCATCCGGATTGCCTCCCAGCCAGTCTGTCTCTTTCACTGGCACCTTTGTTTTCCTAGCCATTCAGCTTCCAGACCTTCTCAGCAGCTTTCTTGTAGACTTCATTCTCACTCTCCAGATGTAGTTGGTCGCCAGGTTCTGTCATTTCTTTTGCCCTGTCCTGCCTGGTTTCCTTCTTTCCGCCACCCCCCCAACTACCATGCCAGTCCCAGGCTGCCATCATATTTCAAGGCTCCATCACCCCATACCTTGCAGTAGCAGAGCTAGGTGTGAGCACAACAGCTGTAAGACACAGTTCCAGCGACTTCCAATGATCTATAACCCAGGTTCAAGTTCTTGGGAAAGATATAAGTGAACAGCCAGTTTAATGAGAAAATAATATAATTTAGGAACTGACTCATTTTCTTTCTTGATCCTAGCGAGGCATTCAGGGTTGTGACCGGTTTCCCTGGACGGGAACAGCATGTACCAAGAGGTGAAGAGAGCAAAACAGCAACAATAATCGATAAGCCTATTGCTCCAGCCCCTGATGTCCCTGTGGGGAGTTGTGAGAGTGAAAAGTTAATGGAAGGGGAGAGGGCAAGATAATGTGAGTGTCCCGGCTGCCTTTTCCAAGAGCTCTGCAATTACAAAGTAATCGTGAGCGTATGTGTGAATCGTTTACCTGATCAGATTAATTCCCTCTGCTCTGTAGATGAGAATCCTAAGACACCAAGAAGTTGTACGTCTTGCTGGCAGCCAAGATTAGAGCTTGAGATTTTTTAATACATGCTTTGAACAGATGAGCTTGCTCTGGAGAGTTCACAGTTAACACTGCACTTCCTAGCAATAAAGATGAGCTGTTCTTGTCCCTGAAAACCTGTCATTATCTGCAGTTAAGCAAAGAAATGCTAGGCAAGGAAGCTAACTGAAAGCACAGGTTAGCAAATTGAAGTTTCTTTGCTTGATGATTCACAGAAATATAGATAATAGGAACGGGATCCTTCAAGGGGTGTGGACAGAAATGGAGACACTTTGGGTGGAAGAAAATGAAAGAAGTTTAGAGCAAAGAAAGAAAACCACTCAGGACATAACCCAGCAAGATAGAAAAATGAAATATAGAAGCCTCATCAGCTCTAATTAAAGGAAATCAATATTTCAAGCAATGTCTTGCTCAGTAACAGAACAAGGACAAAAATACTTCAGAAATGTGAACCTCTTAGAAAATAGGAAAGCCGGTTTGCATGGGGAAGCAAGCATGATGGGGAAGCGATCATGATTTCAAAGCCCTTCAAAAGACGACCACTTGGTGAATATGTTATCCAGGGAGCTCATGCGCCTGTTGGAGAAGCAGATCAGAGGAGCTTCTAGCCCTGGTAGAATCTATATATTTTAAGTGCATTTCCTCATCATCTGAGTTTCAAGGAGCCTAGAGTCATCTCGAGGGAGCAGTTAGCTACCATTTACCCAGATAGATCTGCAGTAACCTTTTAATGACAGCTTGGGTTACATCTCAGTTACCACTTCGGAGAATACACCCTGGAAAAGATGAAGGGCTATACAAATGCAGTAGGGTTCTCGTTATTCACAGGAGATAGCCAATGACTCAAGCAAGCTTGCTGGAGATCCCATTCCAAGCTCACCTGTCCTTGGCATTCATGTGATGATCAACCATCAGGCTGATTCTAACTAGACCAGAATCTAACCAGAACTAACTAGTCAGACTGAACTAGGCAGATTAAACAGTCTGCCTAGACCATTCTTCTCTAGGAATGGAAAATGTGTGACATGTATGTCACCACCTCCTCTCTCTCACCAGTGCCAGACATTGATAATCGATCGTGGCACTCCTTTCTACTGAGCCCAGAGGCAGCTCTTTCTGTTTGTTTGTTTGTTTGTTTAACAGATATTTTCTGAGTGCCCTCTTAAGAGCTAGGCAGATCAACAATAGAATATAAACAACACTACAAGCACCATATGCTTGGTGCCAAATAAAAGATACGTGGACAGTATAACAGCCCCACTCTCCTGAAATTCAATTTCCTAAGACCCTGACAATTAATTTTTTAAATTTCAGTGCTGTTGTAGTTAGCGCAGCATGACTAGTTTTCATGGGTCCGAGATTAATTAATTCCAAAAAGATCCCACAAAGTACTATAGGAAACGCAGGAGTTTCTGTATGCTGCCCATCAAGAAAGTGAGTTGAGTGTGTTTGAAACCGATAGGTTCTTCTCCCTCAAGTACCTCTCTGATCTAAGAGAAAAATCCAGATTGGAGTGGATCTGATTGCCATCTTGGGTTAAGTACACTGGATGCCATTTCAGCATCAAATTATTCAATCAGAAACACTTTGAAAATGCTGGAGTGGTGGGTTTGTCAGTTTTCCCACCTGAATACAATGTACATAATACCGCAGATTTCTTCCCCGAGTTTCTGGTGTTGGAGACATTCTTTGTGGAGCCTGTGGAAAATGGCTTACTTGATAGATGGAGACAGCCAGCCAGCCAGGCAGACAGAAAGAGCACTGGCACTCATTAACTTTTCCTATCAGGAGCTCACCTGGAATAGTTTTCACAGGTCTTTGATGAGGCTGGGTGTGAGGGAGGGAGGAAAGAATCTTCTCAGTGGAGGATAGCTACTCGGGAGGAGTGGAGGGAGCGCGGATTCATACTGTCAGGGATTTCAGGCCACAGGCCTTAAGATCTCAACCCAAAGAGGAGATCAAAGTAAAGAGACCTGACAGGCAGTCTAGAGACCAAAAAATGACAACAGGAGTAGGTCTGTTTTAGATGCATGAGTTGGAAACTAGCTCACAGTCAGTTCAGCTCCCCTCCCATCTCATATGCCCCAAATTATCATCCATATATCCTAAACAGATAGGGCCGGTTCCTCGAAGTCCCTGAGATCCCTGGATGTTCCTTAAGCTTCAGATCCTCGACCTATGTTTTTCCACATCTCTGAAGCTCCCAGACAGTCTGTGGCCATAGGATTTTCTCTTTCTGGCTCACAGGGCACTTCTGGAAAACTCAGGGTCCCGTGGTCTCGAGGTTTCAGAAACAGAGCATCTTGTTCAGACTTAGCTACTGAGCCTGAAACTTTGGGGCAGACGGATGAGTCTTTTCCCTCAGTGTCCACCAAGCATTTCTATACAACAATCCTTAGTACATCTCCAAAACAAACCTCCTGAGATCCAAGCCTCCCAGAAACTCTGCCTGGTCCATGCCCCACTTTCGGATACACTTTACCACTGCCAATGGATCGGCTGTTTGCCCAGAAGCAACGTTGTGGGTTCTTTGATTACTTTCACCCCCAGGAATTGTGCCATGCCTTCCATATGTGATTTTTCTCTGAGAAAGTTTTTGTTTCTGTTCCCTTCAGATCTGCATGTACAGGATTTGGCAGTAGGTCAGAGGGGTCCTTATTCCTATCTTTTAAAGGACTACTGCTCCCAGACCACCCCCGTCTAGAGCAGCAGTTAACAATAAGAAAGCTGCCACTGCTGGCTGCCAGCTTTCCCTGATGTCCTGCCGGGCCCTGCATGGAGCTTAGACGGGGTCGCTTGTCATGCTGATGATAAAGTACTCTTGTGCCCAAGGCACAGGCATGGGAATCTAGCAGTGAGAATGCATGTTCTTGCATTGAAAAGGACGTGGATGCCTGGACTTGGTGACTCAGGGAGCGTTGAATGACCACCTCGTCCGAGCCCCCCGGTAGTTTGCAAGATCAAAAGAGCCCTTGTTTCAGAAATCTTCCACTGAAGTTTCCCACTCTTTCCTATCTGAGTGAGAGGCAAGGCAGAGGAAGGCGAGGCAGTCAGTGACCATGGGTGTGCAAGTGAGGAAACTGAGCCCGGCTTGAATTTGGCAACTCATAGCATATTGTGTCCTTCGCATCGGACTGCCCCGACCTGCTGGAGGAGACGGTTTTGAATTCTTCCAAGTTACAGTCTCTTGCCCCATTGCTTGGTATTATCAGTTTCTGAGCTCTGCTCTGAGTAAGGAAGGCAGCTGGTATGGTCCCAGATGCGGCTAAGGAGTTCTTTGCTAGAAAGTCATAATAGATGAGGGGGGTGCGTAATGGAGTCCACAGTCCCCACTCAGAATGAAGCCACAGTCCAGTGAACCCATGAGCAGCATAAGGAAATGGTCCCTGCACTGTGCGGGAACCCCACCACTCTCTCTTGGCAAGCTTCTGATATCTCCTCCAGGATAGAATGTGTGCTCACGCTTTCTAGAAGGTCTGCCCCCTCCGGTGGAAGGAGCTCATCTTGGTGTCTCCCACTCCCAAGAAGAGTAGGGAACAGTTTTGCTATCTGTCTGGTTTAGCTCTCATCTGTGCCCATACCCTTCTGTGTTACCTTGATGATCCTCCAGAGCCGATGATTCGCTCTTGTTCCGATCATAACCTTGTCACCACTTGAAGCTGACAAACACAGGGCAGACCATCTTTTGTGACCTCCATGCCACCGCACATATAAATACAGTAACTTGCAGGTACTTATTCTGAGGTACTAAAAAGATTCTTAAGTACCTGGAAAGCTCTTTGACATTCTCTGAGATAATGTTCTGTGCCTTTGAAAGGTCCATTATTGTCACTGAAAGCCAAGATACGCATTTTTCTTTTTTACCTTCACTTTTCATAAAAGGTCATGCTGACGTAGATCTGAGTAACAATAAAAAAAAATCTTTCTGATGAAATCAGGATAAATAATTCCACACATCATCAAGTGAAGAGAAAGGCTTTGAATTGGTTTCCATGGAAATCTGAAGATGAAGTAAAGTAATAATTTCAAGCCAAAGCAGCTGAATTGAAGATAATGGTAAAAATAGTTTGATAAAGAAAATAGAATAAAGTAATCAAGAAGACTCCAATCAATTATTCCTTTTTGTTTACCTTCAAGTGATTAATTTGTCTGCTTTTATTAACCTGATGAGATTAAGCAGACCTCCCTAGTGATTTATTTCATAATTGTTTCCAAGGTTTGACATAAGCTGTGGAGTTATTGAAGGTGGAGATTTAAATTCAATTACTCATGAAGCAGGTGGTGCTTTTCTTGAAAGAATATCTGAATTCACGGCCTTCCCATGTTAACATTATGAGCGAAAATTATTAATTCATTTGATAGTATCTCCCAAAGACTTTTAGAAGTCATTTGGTATCCACATACTTCACTAAAAGTCAGCAGCTTCAGAACTGAACTTGTAATATAGACACTCCAGACACTGAAAAGAAAGGATTTTATGTTAAAGACTGGTTATTTTTACACATTTTTTTTTACTGGAGCCTCCCTTGGGACCTGGGCTATGGTGCGATCATTAATGGAATCCACCAGCTCAAGCTTTGAATGCCAAAAGGATAGCTTTCTCTGAACTTGACCAGTGGTTCCCACTCTCGTTACGTTTGAAGGGCTCACCACTGGATAAGGTCATGCTCTATTTTGACAAGAGAAAAAGAGAGAGAGAGAGAGAGAGAGGGAGGGAGAGAGAGAGGAGACGGTGGGGGGAGAGAGACTGAGCTTGAAAGTATTTAAATGAAATGACTAATTGCTTTTTGTCTCTGTGGTCATCGTTGTATATATTTTTTTCTATTCCTTCTGTGGGTATAGTAAGGATAGACGGGGTTCTCCAAACACTAATCCAGGCGCCAACTCTCCATCATCCACAAAGGCCCGGAACGCATCTAAGAGTGGGAAGTAAGTGAAAAGTGTCCATGTACATTTAACATAGCAATCACCAAGCCTTACGCTGTCTTCATCTTGTCATTCATTCATGCTCATTCAACAAAGATTTGTGGAACACCTTCCATGTGCCTCGCACTGGGCTAGTCACTGGGGAACGTAAATGAGTAAAGCATGTGTCAAAAATATTGGGTATACGAAAGACCAAAGATGCAAGAGGAGAGGGACAGGAAAGTTGGACTGAGTGTGAAAGGCAAGGAGTTAAAGCAAAACAAGATTTGGACTATGTGTTTCAAAAATTAAAGAAAGAAGCAACAGCACTGATTCGTCATTGTATGGGTTACAAAATCCATGGAAATCTGTCTTTGACCCATACATTAAGGTTTAGGATTGAGTTGGAAAAGTCTGGAAAACCATTCCACGAATGTCCTGATTTAAGCACATTTCCATTGTAACCATATTACTGATTTATGTGGTATGTATATTCTTTTCCTAATAACCAGCATGTACCATGTCCTACATGCAACTGTCTTTGTGGTATTGCCAAAACTTGTATTGGCTGAGTATCTGTGATGTTTGATTGACCTCTTTGGGTTAATTCCAGAAAACAGCCCTGGCTGATCCAGCGAATTGGATTCAGCAGAGCATGGCGGTAACAATGTGGTCCCATGCAGGTGACATACCTCCGATTAGGGTCTTCCCCTCCAAAGTGGCTGCAGCCCTCTGGTGAATGACTTGGGTTCTCTGTAGGCTATGTCTCTCAGTGGTGTAGGGCACTGTGACAGGCAGAGATACAGCCCAGGTGTACCCAGCCTGCATTTGGGAGAAGATGAAAGATGTCTTCATCATGCTAAAAGCTCTAATCTAGCAACAAGCTATGTCACTACAAGAGCATGGCTTTGCAATGAAAGGTGAATTTGTAATGGTCATATATTTTATGTATTCAGTGTCGGACCATAAATGCTGCACTTTGAATATGATCTTATATTCAATTCCCAAAGTGAAAGATCTGTTGGCTGCCTTTTTTTTCCCTTTTCTTCTCCTCCTGAATACCATTTCAAGTTTGCCTATAAAGTCGAATGTGGTCTAAGAGAATATAGAAAGTGGTGGTGAAGACATAAGACTAAATCTCCAAGCACTTAAAACTCGTTTCAGTTATTTATCACCCACACCACAATCAAAATGCTGTATAAATGATGAAGGAAGGGAATTGATGCACACAGTCCCAAGCAGATGACCATTTCCAAATGAGTCCCGATTCACCGTCAGCATGTGCTTCTCAGTGATCAGATAAAGCACTGGAGAGTTGCTTTCACCACCACACTTACAGAAATGGCGGGCCACGTCTGGGGCCCTTGTGTGCACCTGTCCCCTTGACAACTGCAGGGCACAGTCTCCATTTATTAGACCCTGATTTATCACGAAGGATGTTTGTGATTGCATTACACTTTGAAAGGGGCACTGTTTGGTTTCTTTTGGTTTTGCTGGGACCGAGTCTCTTACCTTTAGAGTGAAGAATCTCAGCGTGAGCTGCAAAGGGAACATTGGCCAAGTTTGGGTTCAGATGACAGAGAATGAACACATGATACCATACCCAGGTTGTGAACAGTCGGAGGCCTGCACAAATACATTCTTAAGTGGATAAATGTGATCTTCTAGCACACTTGCTGTATTTGGACACATCCCAAGCTTCTGCCACTATGAGGACCTCCCTCTTCGCACATTCTGAGCTAGGTGCCTTTTATTGGCCATGTATATGACTCAGGGATTGAGGGAGTTCCTTGTAATTCTTCATTATTTTTGTTGATTATTAATGAAAACCAAAAAATTCTCCAATATCCTCTTTGTGAATATGTGTGCCGGGTCCCTTGATCCGACTTAGGTGCCTTCAGCTTTTGGGAGGTTTTAAAAATGATTTCTCTGCACATTTTCTCCTATCTCAGGCTCTCTGTGTTAACAGGAGCAGTAGAGAGCAGTCTCAATATGGTAAGACTGTTTGGGGGCCCTTTTCACACTTTCTACACCAGCGTATTGCTATTAGGCACATGTGTTGTAATTTGGAGAGCTTAGTTATTTCCTATGTACTTCCTTGGTTTGGGAGCATGGGGCGGTGTGCAGTGTAGGGAGGTAGATGTCTGCACCCTGGAGCTTTTCCCATGATGCACTGTCACAACAGGCAGCATCCAGGCTGCCGTTCTGCTGGGTTTCTCATGTTACTTGACCTAATGACAGTGTGATGTGGAACAGTTTTTATTTTGACGCTGGAAACAGGCTGGGAGATAGAAGGCATGGCCCTTTCTTCTCTGAAAAGAAATTAGGTCTCTTGTTTTTTGAAGACACAAAAAATGCAGAATTAAAGTTGCCTCTGATACACATCGTGCCTGCGAGGAACCATAACTAATATGTGTTGAGTGAGCACTCTGAGCCAACCTCCATATTGAGTGCTTGACAGTTTTGTCTCCTTAATCCTCAACCACCAGAAACTTATGAAATAAGCACTATTATTATTATTTCTGTTTTATACATGAGGAAATTGGAAAGGATAGAAGATGCCTCCATGGGGGGGTCCTCAGATGGACAATTTGGGTATACTGATTTTTTTAATTTAATTTCTTTAAGACAGTTGAAATATATTGAGGGTTTATTTTTGCCATTGTGCCAAACCCTGGAGTCTAATAGATAAATACAAGATATAATATGTGCCTTCAAGGAGCTCACAGTCTCTTTGTAGAGAGGAGAGGGGTCAGGATGACAAGATGGTATTTACAGTGAAGCAGTCACAAGCTACTACAGTTGGAGCCCAAATAGTCACCCTTAAACAGTGTCAGGGCTGCAGTGGGGAAGACGTCATGTGGGGATATCAATGAAGGCTTCTGTGAAGTGAGCCCTGAACCCTTTCATTTGCCCACTTTCTCCTCAGGTAGCAAGGCTAGGTCAGAAAAGGAAAATGCAAAGTAGTCACGAAGGTGGGCAAAATCCCCTAACATTGATAAGAACAAGTTGGAGCTGTGAATTAGGTAAAAACTAAAACCAAATGGCCAATTCTGCCCTTTTGGGGGGACTTCAATGCATCAGGGGCCAACTGAGATGTAGTGAAGCATGCAGAGTAGCTTAAGAAACCTACAGCTTGAAAGTTGTGTTGCTTCTGCTCACTCTGTTTCATTGCTTGGATCTGAAGCTGGGTAACCAGCCCTCTGTTTCAGGAAGGAACAGATGGAATGGGATAGATCTGAACAGCAGAGCCAGACTGCCCTGGCAATGACTTTCAGGGAGATACGTGCACTTTCCTCCAAGCCAACAAATGAGCCCAATTGACAAGGCAGAAAGAAATACTCAGCGCAGAGCCATAACTCTGATAGGAAGCATAGGTTTTGCAGAGGTTGACCCATGACTAGCCAGGCCAGGCCACTACATTTAACCACGCATTTGGTTCCCTTTGGTGACATGAATCTGTTATTCCGTTGAACACATCATGCCAGAATCAATCCATTTGGTGACCCATTGGGCTGTTCCTAACCAGCACTTGAACTGTCAAGGCTGATCATACATGGTAGTGACAAGGAGCCATTATGAATTTTCATGTTCTACCAGAACACACTTTACAGGAGACCAACTCTTTTGCTGAACAGATAAGGACACTAAGACTCAAGAAGGGTCAGCCACTTTCCCAAACACATGCATCTGGTTAGTAGCAGAGGTCAGCCTAGAATCCCAATCTTCTAATATTTGTACCCTACTAGCAAGGTACTTCAGCTAATCACACCGAAGAAGCCTTGGGGCCTGGTCTCAGGATGTCCAGCTGAGGGCTCTGCCCTCTATATACCATGAAACCTGTGTTGAGTGGGTTCTGTCAGCCACAGTGAAAATGGAGACTTTGGGGAGAAATTAGAATCATTCCATTTTTTTAAAAATGTAGCCATAGTGATGACGAAAGGAAGAAGTGTGCACTTTTCAAACACTTTCCTTTTGCTCTAAATTAACATTGTTCTGGTTGTGTTTGTTGAGCGATCTCGAGCCTCTAACACCCCTTTATCAAGGAAGCAATAAAGAGAACTCATAGATTTCCCACAAATCAGCCAACGAAGGTTGTGGGTATATGTGTGTGTGTGTGTGTGTGTGTGTGTGTGTGTGTGTGTGTGTGTGTAACATTCAGAGGCATCAGTTTAAAAATTAGATGACAGGCAGTTGTAGATGATGATGGAAATTATTCACCCGCTCTGTCTGAAATGTTTTCCACATAGGCTCAGGCTATGGAGTGACAAGAATCAAGTTCCATTTTCAGTTACTAGTGAAGGCCATGAATATTACAGGACCAGGGCAGAGAATCCAAGCACAGTGCCTGGTAAATGACACCATCAATGTTGAATTAAATACCATAAATGTTGGCTTAAATGAATTAAGCCAGGGATGCTAAAATGGAGAAAAGGGAGTACAGAAGGAGACTATGAGAACCAAGTCAACCTTGTTCACTTCACAAATCTGCCTGGAGCTGACCCTAGTAACAGATGCCACAGGAAGACAGACTCCAACCTGTCTTGGCCAAAATTATCTCATAATGAGCAGACCTGTTTATCTATTCAGCAGTCTCTAGATGAGAGCAGTTAGGAGCACATAGCTTCATAAATAAACTAAACACACCAGCACTCTCTTGGTTTTGGTTGGCAGGAGCCAAATGAAAACATCTCCTGCTTTAAAAAGAAGGAAAGTCTTACTTGTTCTGTATGGAGTCAGCATATGGTGCAGATTGAGCTGTTTATATGTGTGTTCCCAGGGTCGAATCCTGCACGCCATGATCTCATGATTATGTCCTTTCCTCTAATTGAGAGCCATGCATTTCTTTTAAGACGGTAGTCTTTGACTATTGTTAAAACCTCCAGTTTTGCCTCTGATATGAAAAAGTGTGTGTGTGTGTGTGTTCACTTCAAAATGTTTGTGTGCTATATAGACATAACAATCAGGTAGCCAAGTATTCAACTTGTCAAATAGTCCCTGTAGTTTTACGTGCTAAAAAAAAAAAAAAGTCAGATCTGTTCCAGAAAGTGCTTTCATTAATAAGGCAGGAAAGTAGCCTAAGACATTTGAAAAAGACTTCTAATAACAGGGGGTAAATAACACACAGACTGGACATACTTTGAAGTTTAACCCAGAGCTAATGGCTACAGCATAGGGCTGTTCAAAGATCGCTTGAAATAAATGAATCATGTAGCCATAAGGTTCGAAAGGACACCAGCTTTGGAATCAGAGAGACCTGGATTTGAATCCTGGCTCCACCACCAATTAACTTTGTACCAACCTCATTGGGCCATTGTGATGATGAAATGCCATAATCTAAGGCAGGGTGTCCCAGTACCTGGCATGGGCCAAGTGCTTAATAATGTCACCTAATAATTATGCTGATTACAGCTACCAACCTGTTGCAGCTGGGAACACTGTGACCTGGCCGATATGATTCTGACTAAATGAAAGCTCTGAATGGTACAGCTTGCCTGGTCATCTGCTTTGCCAGCTCTGGAAATAGGAAAGCAGAAGCCCCAGAACCATCGGCAACACATAAATAATTCCTGCAGATTAGGTTAGACAGGATATTAGTAGTCGATCCAGGAAGAAATGGTTCACCCATGGAAACATTTTCTAGCAGGTCCGCATGCATCTCTGTTATGGTTAGGATGAAGAGTATACTTACTAACATAATAGATGCCCCCCAAATATCTGATTGTCCCCACTGGTCATGGTTCTACAGCTTTATCAGGAAGGGTGATTCTGCTAATAGAGCTTTGGAAAGCAGGTGCCATCATGGAACAAACATGTTGCTCCCTAGAACACAGGTCCTTGATAACTTTTTTTCCCTCTGAAATATACAAGATTGAGAACTCTCCCTTGCATTGTTTTGGCACAGATGAGTTATGTCCAGTTTCCAGGTACTGGCTAGAATTCCACTCCTGCTCTCCCACTCAAGAAAGCTGAGACAAGCAAGGAAGAGTGATGTTAAACAGGACTCCCCTATTTTCCTCCAAGTAATAAATCTCTGTCTCTGTCTCTCTTTCTTCTGCCCTCCTTTCCTCGCTCGTCCAGTTTGTCTGTCCTTCCATCCATCTGTCAATGCTACATCTGATCTTTCACCCCAGTATTGTTAGTTCTCATACCAGGTCTTTCTGAGCTGAGGGGATTACAGAGGCTAAATAAATGGTATCTTCTAATGCCTCCAGGCAAAATCTGTGTTTTTTAGAAAACTAACCTATTAAACATGGCCCAAGTACGAGAACATGGGGCATAATTGGTGTGCTATCTAAATTATTATTATGAACCCATCAGTGGCTAAAAATCTAGACTATAGAGTAGAGCTTTTTAATTTGATGAAATTCAGTTTATCATTTTTTTTCTTTTCTGGATTATGCTTTTGGTATCATATCTAAAAAATCTTTTTCTAACCCAAAGTTGCAAAGGTTTTTACCTGTGTTTTCTTTTAGATGTTTTATATAGTTTTAGGTGTTACATTTAGGGCAGTTATTCAATTTGAGTTAAACTTTATATATGGTACAAGGTTGAGATCAAAGTTCTGTTTTATTTTATATATTAATATCCAGTCATTCCAGTACCATATCACTAGAAGAATATATTTTACATTGGACTAATTTGGCATGTTTGTTGAAAATCAGATACACACACACACACACACACATATTTCTAGATTCTCAATTGATTGATATGTTTACCCTTATGCCAATTCCACATTGTCTTAACTACTCTGGCTTTATAATAAGTCTCAAAATCAGAAGGTCTGAGTCCCTCAACTTCATTCTTCTTTTCAAAGTTGTTTGGGATATTCTAGGTCCTTTGCATTTTCATACGAATTTTAGAATCAGCCTATACATTTACAGGAAAAGAAAAAAAAAGCCTGCTGTGATTTGGGAAGGGACTGTGTTGAATTTATATATCAAATCTTAGGAGAGGGTAGTTTAAGATGGCAGTATAGGAAAAACCTGAACTCGCCTCCTTCCATGAACATAACAAATCTACAGCTACAGATTGAAAAATTCTTTGAAAAAGACCTGAAAACACTCTGAATAGCTCCTTCACAGCAAAGGGTAAAAAGATCAGATTGAGATGAGTATGTGAGGCAGAGACATGGTCTTACCAGAACCCTACCCATGGCATGGCAACCCACTGGCAGGTGGGATCTCGCAAATATAGGGTATATCCCCGAGGAGTGCGGGTTCAAGCCCCACATCTGTCAGCCTTAACCCTTGGGACCTGCATCAGTGAGACAAGCCTCCAAAACATCTGGCTTTGAAAACCAACATGGCTTAAGTCTAGGAGACCCAAAGGGCTGGAGGAAACTGATACTGCTCTTAACAGGTTCAGGTACAGATTCATTTGCCCTGAGACTCATGGCAAAAGCAGCAGATTGAAAAATGCTTAGGCCATGTGTGAAGGAGATTTACTGGCTAATTTTAAAGTGTCTGCTGAAGGCACAGGGATGTGTTGGAACTCTCTGGGATGGAGTCACCTGAAGATGCCATATCTGTACTCTCCTTCTGCCTTGCTAGAGCTGCATGGCCTAAACTATTGTGCCCCATGATCCTGCCTCACCAAATCTGTTGGGTGGGCTCACCACAACCACGTGCTCCCTTGTGGCCCAGCCAAACCCAGGAGATGCATGCAGCCTATATAGGGAGTGCTCCTTGAACGTCTGGCTCTGGTGGCTGGTGGAGGGGTGGGGCTTATCTTTCTAGACCCCACAGAACTGAAACAATTGAAGAGGCAGTTCTTGGCAGGCTACTGCCTCCAGGGAACTGCAAACAACAGACAGAACACTCCTGTCTTCCTGTGAACACTCCTTCAAGACTGGGAGAGATTGGTATTTTGCCTAACATAGGACAAACACGGAGAGTCCAACAAAATGAGGAAACAAAGGGTTATTTTGACAAAGCCCCGGGGTGGGGGTGAGGGGAGCTTAATGAAAGGGATATAAGTAATTTACTCAATAAAGAGTTGAAAGAAATGGTTATAAAAATGCTCGCTGATCTCAGGAGAAGAATGAATAAGCACAGAGAGAACATCAACAGAAAGACAGAAAAATATAAGAAAGCACCAAACAGAAGTCATGGAGGTAAAGAATATAATAACTGACCTGAAAAGTAAACTAGAGGGATTCAAAAACAGAGTAAATGAAGCAGAAGAAGGGATTAGGGGCCTGGAAGACAGGGGAGTAGAAGTCACTCAAACAGAGCAACAAACAGAAAAAAGAACTTTTAAAAAGACGAAGATAGCTTAAGAGACCTATGGGTCAAGTAGAACAATATTCACATAATAGGGGTCCCAGAAGGAAGAGAGAGAGAAAGGGACAGAAAACTTATTTGAAGAAATAATGGCTAAATACTTCCCTAACTTAGGGAAAGAAACAGATATCCAGATCCAGGAAGGCTAAAGAGCTTCAAATAAGACAAAGCCCAAGAGAGGCACACCAAGATAAATTAAAATGTCAAAAGTTAAAGCTCAAGAGAGAGTCTTAAAAGCAGCAAGAGAAAAAGAACCTGTTATGTACAAGGAACACCCCCCCCCAAGTAAGAACTGTCAGCTGATGTTTTTCAGCAGAAGCTTTGCAGGTCAGAAATGAGTGACATGATATATTCAAAGGGTTGAAAGCAAAAACTTCCAATCAAGAATACTCTACTTTGCAAGGTTATGATTCACAATTGAAGGAGAAAGAAAGTTTTCCAGACAAGAAAAACTAAAGGAGTTCACCATCACTAAATCAGCCTTAGAAGAAATGTAAAAAGATTTCTTTAAGTTAAAAAGAAAGGCATTAATTAGTAACAAGAAAACATACAAAAATAAAAATCTAACTGGCAAAGGTAATTAGGTATTAAAGGTAGTAGACTAATCATTTATAAAGCTAGATGAAGATTAAGAGACAAAACTAGTAAAACTAGTAAAAATAACTAAACTACAACAATTAATTAAGAGATAGACAAAATAAAAAGACTAGGTATGATTTTTTTTGTTGTGCAAAGAATTGCCACCAATTTATCATTGTAAAAAGACACATTTAACAATGAAAAGATAGTTGAACAATGATAGTGTTCTCTAAAGATGTTATTTTAGGGACAAATGATTGCTGCCTTTATCACATGACCAAAGCTAGTTTCCCACACTACTGAACAGAAATTGCATCCTAAAGAGAGTAGACCCTATTCATGGAGATGCAGAACAAAAAGCAAAAAACACAATGAAAAATAAACCCTACAGTTCATAGTATCTCATACACTCTTCCCATTATTCTCATTCTCTCATTTGTGCTTTCTTCGTCTCTCTCTCTCTCCTCTTTCCCCTCTGCCTCCTCTTTCCTTTCATGAGTTCTTGAAAAACAACAGTATAGTATAGTGATTAAGATGACACACTCTGGAGCCCAGCTGCTCCTTTAAAATCCCAACACTTCATAAATAAATCTTTAAAAAAATAAAATCCCAACACTTCCATGGGCAAGTTAATCTCTCTGTGTATCAGTTTCTGCACTTGTGAAAAGAGGATACTAAGAGCGTCTGCTTCGTAGAATTTTCTCAAGGGTGAAATTCTCCATTCATTCAAACATTCTGTTGAGTGCTTATTACGTACCAGGTACTATTATAGGCTCTGAGGATACAGCAAGTAACAAAACAGAGAGCAGTCCCCACCTGTATGGGCATTCTAGTGGAGGAATACTGTCACTAAACAAATAGGGGCACCTGGTTGGCTCTGTGGGTTAAGCTTCTGCCTTCGGCTCAGGTCATGATCCCAGGGTCCTGGAATTGAGCCCCGCAACAGGCTCTCTGCTCACTGGGAAGCCTGCTTCTCCCTCTCCCTCTGCCGGCCTCTCTGCCTACTTGTGATCTCTCTCTCTCCCTCTCTCTTTCTCAAATAAATAAATAAAATCTTTAAACAAGCAAATAAAATATACAGTATTTTAAAAGGGAGTAAGTCATAAGGGGGGACAGAGACATGCCAGGGGCATAGGAAGCAGTGCAGACAGGAAATGTGTAAATTCAAATAAAGTGGTTAGGGAAGACCTCAGTGGAAGGAGACATTTGAGAAAAGATTTAACTTATTTAATAAGGTAACCCATGGTACAGGAATTAGAACCATTCTTCACATATTGTAAACATGTAATAATGTTTTTATTAGCTATAATTTATTGAGTGCTCTTTGTGTTTCAGGCACTGTGCAAGGTTCTTTACATAATATTACCTTGTTTAATCATTACAATAGGTCTACAAAACAAAGATTATTAGCTCCTTTTACCGACAAGGAATCTGAGATGACGTTGGATTGTTCCAGGTCACATAGTTTATAGGTGATGAAGCCAAGACTCTGACCATGTCTGCCCTTGTCTGTCCTTTCTGGAGATGCCCTGTGTACTTAGAGACTGCAGTAGACCTTGGTTCACAAAAATGGGAAGATTGGTCCTGCTGTAGGAGGCCTTAGTCAGAGGGAAGTGTATTGAGCTGGTAGAAGGTTCTCCAGGGACTATGAAATGTGGTGAAATCTCACCTCCTCAGCATTCCAACTTGAAGATAAGGATGATTTTGCCTGGGACTCTGCCTCCAACACTTGGAACTGAGCCTTCCATTACTCTGCGCTGTATCATGAGTGGGGAGGGCAGACATAAAACTACGTCATTGGTCAATGGCCATTACTTCATTATAGAACACGCCTTGGGTTTTCAGGATGGTTGCTTACTAAAGATTAAGTGAAAAAATGATGCAGCCAGACTCAGCTCACTGATGACGGAACTGTAAATTTTGTCTGGAAAATTCTGGTGATGGTGGAAGATCCAGACCACCATCTGTCAGCACTTGAAGAAGCATTTGTACTGGATAACTAAGATGTCACATACATTCGAAACATAAATTCTAAGTGCATAGTGCCTCCGATCCCTGGAAGGATTGTGGGTGGGGAAGATGGTCTGAGAGGACCATCATGTGGCTCGGAGGATGTGTATGTGTGATGTCCAAAGCCACTGTGTGGGTCACTTGAGTGGGGTTGAATGTGGCAGGAGATCAGGGCAATTGAGAAAACTGGCTATTTGAATTGACTGGATAATTTAATCAAAATGATCATTCGGCGAGTCCTGTGCTGTCTGGCAGACCTGATATATGTTTGGCCACGACTGTCTGCAAAACCTCAGACTGAACTGGGGGATGCATATGAGGGAGGACGGAAGCCAGTCTGAGTAAGCCTGAAATGCCTCATAATAAAAAAAAATCATTACTTGTATAGCATTTCATAGTGCACTAAGAATGTTCTCATCCATTACCTTGTGTAATTCTACCAACAACCCTATGAGGCACAAATTATATCTACAGCTTACAGATGGGAAAACTAAGGCTGAGAGAAATGACATATTTGGCCCAAAACCACGGAGATAGTAAGTAGCGGATCTATGATTGAACCCAGGGCCCATTTTTCTCTAAATCCTAAATTATTTTCCCTCCACTATAGAGCTCAAGAGCAGGCCACTCGGAAATTAGAGTCAAATAATCTTAACCTGACCAAAACAAAACAAAACGAAAAAACCAGCAAAACATATTTTACGTACAGGTAGAGAACTTACAGAACACATTCCCAACCTGAGGAGTAAGTAAACACTGCCACTGTAACAAGGGCCAGGAATGGAAAAACAAACAGAACCATTTATTGGGGGCTTTCTATGCATCAGGCCCTATTCGAAGTGCTTTAAAGACAGGCATTTTCTCATTTCATCTGGAAACCGCCCCCATGACCCTGAATCAGAAACTCACCATGTACTTAGGTGGCATGGACCATACACCTGACTTGGCAGGTTCACCTCATGGTGGATGTCCGGGCTCCTCAGCAGAGACAAGCTCTCTCTCTCATCACTGTTGGGGAGGAGACATGTGCTCCCCAGGCTTTAATGGGATGCTCTGTCCAGCCTCTGCATGTTTACCTCCATTTCCCCTCCTCGTGCCTAGGGGACCCCATGCTCATGACTCTCCCGGGGCCACTCCTCCTCCTTCTGTGAAGGGCAGATCACGCTTGTCATCTCTCCCAGCATTGCCAGGAGGGTATGAAAACAAGCAATATCCTACCTCTGTAGGCACACGTACACTTTCTGGTGGTTTTCAGGAATTGGAGGAGACACTGTGAGTCCACAAAAGGGAAGTCAATGCGTTTGTGTCTTTCCCTGAGAAAGTTGCCCATCTTTATGCCAACTCTGCGGTGGTTGCCCCTGATACTCATTTCTCCAGACTCTTGAGCATTCATATTCTGGGGACTAGTTAGACATAACCAGCTTTGTCCTCGCAAACATGTTCAGTTTGGAGATCATGGGGTTTCTTCACCCAAGTGTCTGGGTCTCTGTTGCCCACCTGCTGGCAAGGAAGAAATGCATAGTATTGGGGATGGCTGTTTAGTTTTTCTTCTTTCTTGTGATATGGAAGTCTGTGGTACCATTTATTTCCAAATGCCTGCAGTGCCTACAAGGCACTTTGTGCTGGCATCAGAGTTCCCAGGTAAAAAGCTGTCTTCCCTCCCCAACTCCCCACCCTGCAAATGTTTCCTAGGGGAGAACCTGCCTCCAAGGCCCTGTTCTCCATTCCTATACTGGCTTCTAGCTGAAAGAGGTCTAAGGAAGCTACCTGGGCTCCCAGAGCCATTGCAGTGGATCCACCATGCCCCGTCCTTTGTGTAGATCAGGAGTTTTTCCATCTAGGTTCTGAAGCAGGACCTCAGAGCCTGTTGAAAGTAAAGGTGAGGGGCAGTTGGGAGTGGTAAATAGCGAGATTCCAGGGACCAGGGAGAAGAAGTCAAGAAAAATAGAAATATTTTCCCTCGTGTGGCCACATTGTCCTGAGCAATGAAAGGCACCAGACTGAGAGGTGATTGTTCCCTGACTCTACAGCAGAAACCCAGGCCCATCCTGAAATACTCAGAGGGGAAATAGTGGAAAATAGTGCCTAGGTTTTGCATGATGCTGCCCAACTGGTTTCTGCTCTGAAGACTGAATGAACACACACTATTTCCACTCCACTTCCTTAACTTGACCTCTGCACTAGGCTGTGATCAAACCTGTTGAAAAAGAAAAGACCATTAGCTCGGGGAGAAGATTATTTTAGTTGTATAAGCCATCCTGTTTTGAAGAATACTCAGGTGGAGTGTTCAGGCCAAAGTCTGTCTCATTCATTGGAATGCCATTAGAAAGCCTGTGGGTTTCCTAATATTTCGTCATTGGGGGTGTTTTACATCATGCTATACCCAATTTTGTTATGATTTTTCAACTCTTCTCTGATGTCTAATGTTCACTAATTCAACCCTATCTATCACCAAATGTATTGTGTCACCATCAGCCAAACATCCTTTAGTTTATACTATTGTGCCCATCTGTAGTGACCTCCATCCTTCAACTACACCTGTCTCAAGCCTAGTTTATTGGAAAGAGCTCAGTCTTTTGAATTAGATCAATTTGGGTTTATATCCAAGCTCTGTCACCTTGGACAAGTTAATTTCTTCAAGCCTCAGTTCCCTCATCTGGAAAATGGGGATAATAACCAGACTTCCCTCTCTACTAGAAATTGGGTGAGGTAACTTCAGTAAACCTTCTGGTCCATATTGAAGCTCATTATTGGCATTAGTGTTACTCATATCGCAAAACACCATTAATATGCCATTCTTTTCTTCGTGTCTCTCCTGATGCAGCCGGAGAGGGTCCTCCCTTTTCTTTTTTTATATAACATTTATTTATTTATTTATTTGAGGGGGAGGGGCAGACAGAGAGGGAGACTCTGCAAGCACACTCCCTGCTGAGTGGGGAGCCCAACATAGGGCTCGATTCCAGGACCCTGAGATCATGACCTGAGCCAAAATCAAGAGTCAGATGCTCAACCGACTGAGCCACCTGGGCCCCCCCCCCACACACACACCTTTTCTTGAAGAGTATCCATTTAGCGTTTAACCAGGCACTGATGAGTGTTCAATAAGTCAGTCAGCAAGTGTTTGTTGTGGGTCTGCTTTGTGATGGGCACAGTTCTAGATGCTAGGGTGAGGTGGGAGCCAAGGTACCCATGAGAGGAGGGGGGGAGGGGAGAGTAAGGGGGCTGAAACAGGCGCAAATTCTGTCACTGCTCTTAAGCATCTTATTTTTAGTAGAGAAGATGCTCATGTACACAGATTACTAGAATCCAGGGAACAAAGTGGAATGTTCTTCAAGGAAGGGGCTACTGGAGACGTGACGGGAGCACTGTGGCTGCTGGGCATTGAAAGAGAAAGTTCTGGGAACAGCAGCTCTTGTTCTTATTGTAAACTTTCCTGGTCGGCTCATCTCTCCAGTTAACTTACCGCTATGGCTCCTTAAGGAAGAGTGGGCATCATTCTTTTATCTTCTGAAGCGCTTACCAGCGTACAGAGTACATCATGGGCTCTCAACATGTGCACTGATATGAGACACTTCTATAAAGTGTTCCTAGTAAACAGAATAAAGTGCCTTCGACACACCTCACGAAAGACCACGTATTCTTGTGTTTCATGGAATCGCAAGGGCAGAAAGTAAATCCACTGTAACTCAAGAGATGAAGAACTTAAAATGACTTACCCAACTTTTAAATGAATAGATGAAAAATAAGAAATTCTTCTCCCTGAGCCTTAGAGATCACTGAGCTTATTTTAAACAAAGAGCACTGTATTGGGGATTTTAGTATCGAACCGAGCATAGGGTTCATTGCACACCACTACCCACCCCCCACCCAAGCCCGTGATATTACAGACAGGTGCAGGGAGCATTTCCAAAATGCTCTTAACCCCACAAGCCTCTTTATTTCAACCCACCACTTGTCTTTGCCTTTCCAAACCTAGTTTATGGGAAAGTGTGCCTGATGGTGCTTTTGGTAAATGTCGGAACCATCTCGCTTCTAACCATCTTGCCATAGCAGACTGCTGCCAGGCCAGCGGGGGGTCAGATCCCGCCACCCCATCTCAGCACACGATCCCCTTCTTCCTCTTTATCTTCCTCTCCCCCTCACCCCACAGGAGCCCTTAACTTCATTAGCTGAGTCTCTTAGTCAATAGTATACCATCTTTTTGAGGCAGAGTCCAATGACTTGGAATTTGTCCTCATCGACGCTGAGCTGGACTTGACAAGCCGCAGTGGGGAATAAAAACCAGCGAGTCGAAAGACTGGTGGTCTAGCCTCAGATCTGACCCTCACTAACTCTACCCCTTTGAGAAAGTCACCCTCTGAAGCTCTGTTTTCTGCGCCATTCAATGAAGGGACTGGTTTTGCTGACTAAAGTAGAAAACAAGTGGCTGGGCAAGGCCCCATCACCACTATCTGCACAAATAGTGGAGCTAGAAACAGGAGATCCTTCCCAGGTAATTTACTACCACAAGGTTTTAAGGGCGGTGGGCTGGGAAGATGAATTTGAGAGGGGTGGGGGTGGGGAGTAATTCACATCTCCCAAGCTAGTGTTTATTTTATCTTTTTCTCTTTTTTAAAGATTTTATTTATTTATTTGACAGAGAGAAACACAGCGAGAGAGGGACAAACAAACAGGGGGAGTGAGAGAGGGAAAAGCAGGCTTCCCGCCGAGCAGGGAGCCCGATGTGGGGCTGGATCCCAGGACCCTGGGATCATGACCTGAGCCAAAGGCAGATGCTTAACCAACTGAGCCACCCAGGCGGCCCCAAGTTAGCGTTTGTAATGGTCTACTAAGAACACATTTAAAAGAAATGGCCTAATTCTGTAGTCTTCTACCCAGGCCAAAAGGCCAGTTCAACCCAAGTGGTTTTTGAATAGGGCCATAAGCAAACCCCTTTCAGGGAAACCGAGAGCTGCTTTGCACAAAGCAGAAAAGTGGAGTTTTCCCCAAATACATTTAAAAATGGTCACTTCACCATTGCCAAATCTCATTACCACTCGTAAGAGCTAAAGCTTTGAGATTAATGATCCTCATCCCAAAGAGAAGGCAATGAATGTTAAAAGAAAAAAAAAATTCCCAACACATGCTATTTACTATTCTGCGTTCTTTGAGAATTAATGTCAATAATGCTATTGTAACATTTTTCAAAATAAAGGATGGAGTTTTCTAATTGTATAGTAAAAAAAAAGTTCCAAGACTTAATCCCCAGAGGAAAAAAACCTGAGTTTAACTCATTAACACCACAAATCTCTGATAATTGTGGAGTGTTTGCAAGTGCCTTAATCAGTATGGTATGTCTGAGTGGCCCGTTTCAATTTGATCACACTGATTAAGTTTCTGCTAATATATGTTGCATTTCCAATTCAATTAAATGAGAGTCTCCTGCTATTACTAGATATTACCAAAATACCCTGATGGGTGAAGACTAGACTTGGTTTTTTTCAATTGCTACTGACTTCCTGATTATATAATCCTGTATTAAATGAAATCAATGAAAGCTCAAATGAAATTCAGCAGACTTTAAGGAGTAAATATGCTTACCCCATACTTGTGGTATATTTTCACCTTGAGGCGTGGAGCGCATTAGTTGGAAGTCATTGATTACCTTTAGTGATAAATTTTACAGGGCTCTCTCCCCTCATACACCGCCAGTTCCTGGAACAGTCTATCCTGTTCCAAGGCACTGTAAATGTGGGTGATGAATAGGCGTTCTCTCTATTATATATGTATTTTACTTGTGCCTTTTTTGGCTGTAGATAAGAGTTATCTTATGTAAATGCAATTGCTTTGTAAATGTAAATTCTTATTGGGTCATCGATCACCCTGGAGGCGGAGGAAACAGATCAACAAGGGGAGGTGTGGAAGAAACTATCTAGGGACCAGAAAGAAGAAAATTGCTAAGTGTGTAAGGGAGGGGTTGAATGTATGAAGCTAGAGACTCTGTGGAGGGGGATGGGATAGAAAGAACAGCCTGGATCAGGGCACTAAGAATGCCTGTCTTTTGCCCATCTTCCAAATCCTTCCCCCTCTGGACAAGCCATAGAGGTTGTGAGTCTTATCTGAAAATGGCTCCTTGGGGGTGACAGTCACGGGCGTCACCCTGCAGGAAGCGGGCACTGGAATAGCGCTGGCAGCATCCTCGATGTTTCTGGTGGGATGGGCAGGCAGGCAAGCCCAGTGGTGAGCGCGGGAACCTTCTGGGGGAAAGGGCCCCTGCCGTTTTCTCATAATACGTGAAGTCCTTTTATGGATTCTGGATTTCAGAACCTGCTGCAAGTCAAATGTGTGGGTCACAGAGTCATAGAGCCCTCTAAATCAATTTGTAAGACGTCCTGAAGATAAAGGGGGAGGGCGCCTGGGTGGCTCAGTGGGTTAGAGCCTCTGCTTTCGGCTCAGGTCATGATCTCAGCATCCTGGGATCGAGGCCCGCATCGGGCTCTCTGCTCAGCAGGGAGCCTGCTTCCTCCTCTCTCTCTGCCTGCCTCTCTGCCTACTTGTAATCTCTCTCTGTGTGTCAAATAAATAAATAAAATCTTTAAAAAAAAAAAAGATAAAGGGGGAAAGGCTTTCTTTTTTTGCACCACTTGTTTTTTTGTTTTTTTTTTTTTTGATATCCCACCTACTTCCACAAAGGATTTGAAGTGACTTCCAAAGGGCTTTCTTACTCATGCTTAGGAGTATTTAAGCACTGTTTCTTAGAGTTGAGTGCATGTGTGTCATATAAATAGAGACGAATGATTATATAACGACATGAATATATCTGGGACCTCTTGGTTTATACGATAGGTAAACTCTGAGGGAGTAGTTAGGTGAGTCAAGTGTTGGGGCACTTATTCCCTTCTTCCCTGGGTGTTCTCTGGGTTCCCTGCCCCCAGCATCTGCTATCTCCAAATGGTGCCCTTCCTCCCATGGAAAATGTCCCTGTGTATCCCATACCTGTAAGGATGTTTATTTACTTTCTAATAAAACACGGCCTGATACATATGAATTAGTGACTGTAAGAGGCTTAATATGTTAGTTACCTTAACACACAGAGGATTTCCCATAATGATGGAGAGAGATTTGGGGACAGAAATCACGCTGTAAGAGTCAGCCCCAACTCCTAAAAGCATATGGCCTAGTTCCAGACCAAGAACAAACAAACTAACAAAAACCCCACATGTGTAAAAATTCAAGGAAAAGAGTCATGTATGGACTATAAGTATACTTGTGGATCAGAGAAGGGAAAGAGCAAGGTCATCTGGATGGAGCTCCATGCAATATAAGAGCCTTTTCATGGTGCCCGAGCGGTCAAGGACAGCTGTGGGAGATGAGACATCACCTTGGACGTCCCTGTCATCCCTGACACCCCTGATGTCACCTCTTCCGTTTTATTCTATGGTGTCCTCCCTCTCTGCTCCTTTTCCCACTCTCCCTTCATCCTTTCTTGTCCTTACTGACCCCTTGACTCCCCTTTCTTCCCGTCCATCTTCTCCACCTCTCCCTACTTCTACTTCCCTTCATTCTGTTTTTCTGATGAGTTCTCTTTGCTCCGCTATCTCTCAGTCTCCCTCAATCAGCTGCCCGATCAGCTTAAATAAGGCGTAGAGGGGAGCAGTGGGGCCCAGGAACTCTGAATATGGATACCCCTAAAGCTTAAGCTTAGTAGGGGACGAATGGATCTTCAACACCCCTTTGAAAAGTCACTTTTCCTTCAGACTCCCCTGCTGGAGGACCCAAATGCTCCAAGGCAGGCATACTCGCTGCCAAACTGTGTCTTTGGCACCCATCTCTCTGCCTCCCCCCACCCCTGACCTTAGAGTTGCCCCTCTCACGTGTCTGTTCGACCACTGCTAGGAAATGACTGAAGTAAGCTGTTAGCTGCAAGAAGCTTAAAGGGGCCGGGAGACAGGAGGAGAGTGCTTTGTGAATATGAAAGTCAACTTTTGCCTAAAGCTTCAAGAGGACAAGAAAGTTTTCCTACCACATGCATGGACACCTAAAGACTCCAGGCCACATGTCTGACAGGACGTGGCCTCCCCTGCCTCCGCCCCCCCCCGAAAAAACCATTTAAGTGGCCATAATATAGCACAGAGGTTAAGAGCATGGGCTCTGAAGTCACCGTGTTGGAGGTTTGAATCCCAGCTCTACCTCTTATGAGCTGTGTGACTTTTGGAGAGTTGTCCAACTTTTCTGTGCCTCAGTGTCTTCATCCATAAAAAGAGGAAAATAATACTGTCACCTACCTCATAAAGTATCCCAGGTTAATCACTGAGGCTTCTGCCTGCCACAAAGTAAAGGGTCAGTGTGGCCTTGCTGTAACTGTTTGATTATGGGCCCTTGTTCCCAGACTTACCTGTTTTGTGCAGAATGCTTTTCTCAACACCTAAAGAAGCTGACCCAATGTTGCGTAGGGAACCACTCTAAGCCATTCCAATGTCAAGGGCAGTGGCACCTTCCCCCTTGCCCCCAGAACCACACAGTTTGCATGTGTACTTCTCATAGGTCTCAATGGGCAAGGACCAAGGAAAAACTGCCCATAACCTAGCCACACCTGACTCTGGATGGACAGCTCCCCCAATATGGTCACAAAGATCACCTGTGCTCTTCAGCTCAATTGATTTCAACATTTGATTTCAGAATGATAATTGCAGTCAGTTTTTAACAGGTGGAAAGCTCCAGAGACTTGGTCTTCCGAGGCCATTGAACACTGAAAAGTGTACCTAGGAAGAGACAAAGAGCATAAGAAAGAGAGAGAACACATTTAAAATGTAAGCAGATAGAGAACACTGATTTCTCTATTGTAAGCCTTCAACTTCTAGCTCTACCTATTATATGCCTGTGCCTTTCACGGCTGCCTAACGATGCCACAAACGAGGTGGAATTTTCGAACTCATTTTTCTCAGTTCTTTCTCACTGCTAACATGGGGGCACGCAAAACCGGAGCTCCAGCCTCCAACCCAAGACCGGGTCCGAAGTGTCAGGCCATGGCTTTGTCCGAGAACCAGGGTCTTGGTTTGGACAAGGGCGGTTTCCCTGGGGATCGAGCAGCCATGACTGTCCTGGAGCCCAGGGAGGGGTTCTCGGTGCTAACAAATGTTTCTGTAAAAGATCTCAAAATGTATGTGGGGCAACACATATTTTACCATAGTTATTCTGGTTCTGCAAGTGCAATGAAAATGTTAGCCTGGGCATATCAATCGTGTTTTACAGATGACTGTAATTTCCTGAATGTCAAAACTCCAAATTTTTCTACTAAGCAAACTTTTCAGTGGCAAAACACATTGCCTCCCTAATGTATCACTGTGGGCAGGAAAAATGAAATCTTTATGCACTGTATTATGAATCAATGAGGCATTGAGATTCTTGGAAGGGTGAGTGGACTCCAGAAAATGAAAAACTGCTACTATTCTGTCTCCACAAACCACTGCTCAGGGAACGGAGGCTTCAGCGGCGTTCAGCGTGCGGGCCACAGATATACTGGATTCCAGCTGAAACCGGGGACTGTCTTCCCCCACATGGTGATGGAGGTAGATGTCACCTATATTTACGCGATTCCCTTTGCTTCTGGGAAAACGGCCCTGTGGGGTTATTGATAAAGCCAGCCTGTGAGGATTGCACATTTCGGTAAGAGAAAATAATATTAACAGCCACTAATTGTGGGAGGCGGACCCAGGCGTCCGGCACGGTGCTAAGCCCTCTCTCTGCATGGGTCATCTCGTTGAAAAATCACACCCCTGGGAAGTGGGTGCTTGCAGATGAGGAAACCAAGATTTAGAGAGCTTAAGTAATTTGCACAAGGTTACAGAAGCTGGGGCTGGCTTCCAGAACTCTCTGGCTCCAGAGACGGAGCTCTTAACTACAAAGCATTTATCAACGGCTGGCTGTTTCTCGAGACTCTGGGCCAACTAAGCTGGTACAAAGAAGACTCGGTCCTGCCTTCTTCTCGAGGCCCCCACAGCCTTGAAGGGAAGAGAACACTTGGACATGAATACCTTACCTTCTGGCGTCAGAGGAACAGGGTACCCTGAGAGTCCAGATAACCCTTTCTGGAGGTTCGGAGGGAGACGCGGCTGCCTCGGCTGTGGACGTCAGGAGGAAGGAAGCCTCGAGAAGGATGGAAGACACAACGGACCAGTAACTGAGCCAATAATCATGGCTGTTATTCACCTAAAACTCAGTCTGTTAATTTTCTCTGCAAAGTCTTGTGCTTTGCCCTTTCTATTTTTGCTTCACATTGACTTTTATTTTTTTTTTAAAGATTTATTTATTTATTTATTTGACAGAGAGAGAGAGAGATCACAAGTAGGCAGAGAGGCAGGCAGAGAGACAAGGAGAGGAGGAAGCAGGTTCCCTGCTGAGCAGAGAGCCCGATGTGGGCCTCGATCCCAGGACCCTGAGATCATGACCTGAGCCGAAAGCAGAGGCTTTAACCCACTGAGCCACCCAGGCGCCCTCACATTGACTTTTAAACCAGGGACCCTTGACAGGTCCTCAGCCCCAGCAAAATTATAAGGCCGCCCAATTTGCCTTTGGTGTCCTCCGTTTTTGTTCCCCGCCTCCTTATCCTTCCTCAGAACCCAGTGTGCCTGTCTCTGCACACCCTCTGCCACCTCCCCAACTCGGGATCCGATTATTCAAACCTCCCCCATCTGAACGACTACTATGTCTTAACAACTTAGGACGCTCTCCCTCCTCTCCCCTGCTCCCGCCACACAAAAAGAGGGCAGATCCTTAAGCCAAAGGAGGAAACTTCACGTTATGGTTTCCTGGCCGACTGTGAGCTGCTGCACGCGACCTTCCTTTCATTCTCGAATGAGCGAGGAATGTGGCATGGGGTAGCAAAATGAGTCTAGATGTCTAGACGCGAGTTTCAGACATATGTAATGCGATCACCTACTAGCTGCGTGACCTTTTCCCTCTGGGCAGTAATAGCAGCATCTATGAAATGGACTGGCATGTTGGCAGGCTCTTACGAGAGAGGGAGAAAATGGGCTTTGTTAAAAGAATCTTTGCTACGGAGAACTTTTTAGAGGAAGACAGTGTTTGTTATGTCTTCAAAAAGGCTTTGAATAATAGCTCTTTAATCTTTGAGAACGAACTGAGAAATATAAATATTTTGCATTATTAGAGAACCTCAGCGGTGACTCCCTTGTCACCTGTGGGGTGCTTTTTCACTGAAATGCAGCCACACCGGCCTCTTGGAAAGGTACCTGCCCACTTTTCACCTGTCATCATGTTCTTCCCACCACGCACGAGGTGAAGGTCACTGTGTCCTGGTAACACCGTGACTTGGGAAATGCTAAATGGAAGGAGGTGTGTTAGGGAAACAACAGGATTTCAAAAATAGCTTTGGGGAGATCAAATCTTGTTTTAACTTTGTGTGTTCCTGGCTGATTTATGATTCTGAAAAGGAAAAGGAGTTTGATCAAAACTGTCACCCAATGGCCTCATTTTCAATTCCTGTGCTTTCTTTGAGCGGAAAGGATCAGGCATCCTGGTTGTGACTTTCCCCAGGCCCCAGGGGCCAGTCACATAGCCGCTGGGATTTCAGGAAGGCACATGCCCCTTTGTGCTGGCCTGCTGCTGCCGGGAATTCTCCCGTAAGTGAAGAGCAGCAGACACCTTGATGAAAAGGAGTCTCTCTAAGCGCTTTCTTTCTAGATCTAAGACGTCAAGCAGAAAGAGTCTGGCAGGGAAAGGCTGGAGGAAGGGGGAGAGGCCGGATGGGGGGGGATGGAGGACAAAAGAAATAATAACTCAGGGTGGGATGTCAGGCCTCGGGAGGAAGTGTTTGAGGGGAAGGGGCTCTCTTCACCTTTCAGGTGGCTTCACATGCGCAACAGCCTCTTCCGGGCAGGGAAGGCCAACTCTGGGGCCTGTAGGCAAAGGCCTACAAGGCAAAAAGGAGCATCCGGCCAATTCCAAAGCTTCACGGTAGACCTTCCGTCTGCTGACCCACCGGTCTGTGGTCCCATAAGGAGCTGGGCCCAGTGCCGAGAGAGACGAGAGGTAGTTGCCAAGGCAGCATTGACCTTCAAGGAATGTACACCCTGGTTAGGAAGACAAAACAAGAGACATGGACTGTTCCGATATCCCTTGGGGGCCTAGTAGGCAGCAGAGAATCATGAGGAAAAGATTGAATCGGGAGTTCAGAGACCCGGGTTCCGGTCGTAGACCCCACTGTTGATGAGCTGCGTATCCCTGGGCAAGTCACTTCCTTTGTTTGAAGTTCAGGTTCTTCCTCTATAAAATGGCGGTTCTATTTTTTATCCTGTGTACTTAGAGGATTGTGTGAGGAGCTAAAAATATAAGGACTGTGAGCCATTTGTCACGTCCCATGAAACTTCGCTCCTTCTCTCCATCCATCCCTCCCTCCCTCCTTCTCCCAGTGATACCAGTGCTTTTCTTCGGAGGACCTTTCTGAAAAGTCACTGTGAGAAGGGGAATGTCGTTTAGAGCAAACCTCTGTGGCCTTAAATCCAACTTAACTGTGGGTCACTATCTCAGAGAATTAACCTCATTTCCAGGGCAAAAAGCCAAGCCGGGAGGGAAGGTGGTGGAGGTGATCCATGCAGCACGTTAGTGAGTCTGACTCCCCAGTGACGTCTTCAGAGTGAATGGCTGTTGGAAGAGTTCGAGTGTGGGGCCACCCCCAAGGGTTTGCCTTAAGTTGGAAAATCCCAGTCAGACGTCTCTCTTGACTTTCAGTCCTTTATGTCTTTTGGACCCTTTACCCAGAGGGGTTGTCTTTTCCTGAAGCTGAATCTTGTTGATCAGTCACCTTGAGCGTGATATTTTGAAACCTGGGGAAGGAGTCAGAGACTTGGTTTTGGGTTATGGCTTTGCCACAGACTGGCCAGGGGACCCCAGACAAGCCCATACTTACTTCTGTGCCACATATGGGTCTGTTGCCTTCGTCTGTGCGTGGCCCCCATCGGTTCCTTTCACAGGGGCCTTGCCTGCCAGCAGGCGGGCTGCTTTACACACACAGGACGTGGCTCCCTACTGTGTGACCTGCTTCCCGCCATGACTCAAAGGTGGTTCTTTTCCTTCTCAGAGATATCCGGGCCCCATTCTACCCAAGATGGTGCTTGTGAAGTGCCATTTTCAAAAAAGAGCTTCTGCTCCGTCAAAGATGGTGCCATCTTTCCGCTTTCGCCAGCCAAACTGGAACCATGATGTAGATTTGACAACATACATACTTATCCAGTTTCATGTACTGTTTTCCCACTCTGTCGCATGTGGACAGGCACAAAAATGTGTTCCTCTAAGACTCAGGACATTCCCGTGTGATACTCACTGGTGACCCATAGGAGTTGGGAGGGGTTGGGGACAACACTTAGGCCCCTGTCTCCCCCGCGCCACACCACCAATTCCAGAGTTAGTTCTCTTTTTGCACAAAAGGGGAAATATGGCTCGCCAAAGTCTCTTAACGACACCATGAAAAGCAAACCCAGTGACACCCAGAACTTCGAGAACTCTTGGTACACTCTTAGCACCAACTTAACCTTCCAGAAACTTCCTTTTGTTCAGGCAGGATCTTCGTGGCTTCGCTGCCCCTTCCCGTACCCACTCCAACGTGACACCAGATTCTTTATCAGGTAGAGGGGTTGGTGGGGGAGGATTAGTGAGTTATTTTTCCATTCCCAGTGTGATCATGAAAAAGAAACAAGGCTCTGCTTGGTACCGTCTATAATGCTTATTTCCACACCCGTACAGGCCACGTTATCCAATAATTGTGCCTTTTGCTGCCTGAATACCTGCAGCAAAACCTCTCCCGGGGGGAAAGGAGGCACGACCCTGCCAGCCCGTGAAATCCTGAATGGCTCCAGTTCTTTCCACTGGAAATGGTTAACAAGATCTGCTTTCCCCCCCAAAAGCCGGGGTTTACACTTCATCTCTCTCAGCGCCTTAAAACAATATTAGAGCTCATTAAAATCAACCCGGGGCTTGAGAAGGGCAGCTTTCATTTCGGGGGAAACTTTCCCTCCGCGCTGTTCTGGAAAATCGCACAACGCTGAGAGCAGGCATTTATCTTGACTCGTTTTCCTCTAACGATTTCTCCAAAGCAGGCTTGAGGTGCCAGCCTCCCAGACAGCACGTGTACAGCAAGCCCAGGTGAGTGAGGGCAACCGCTTACCGTCTGCTCAGCATTCCCTTCCGTGGTATTTATTGACTGTCTACCACGTGAAAAAAGCCCTGTTACTTGATTCCTTGTCTTTGTGGAGGTCCCTAGAGAAATGATTCCATGCGTCTCCGGATTTCTCACAATCTGGGGCAGGCGAGGGAGCTGGCTATCTGGTTTCCTCGTCTGCGCAATGGGAATTTGGGGCCAGAACGGTCACCAGCTGGACCCCCAGCCCCCGTGTCTCATGTGGCCGTTTCCATCCTTAAGGCTCAGTAACGGCCCTGCAGAACCCACAAGATCTGCATCTCCCTTCACATCCTGGCATATTCAGCTGCCTCTTGGTTTATAAATTATGCTTTTTTGAAGAATTTTTATTTATTTATTTATTGGACAGAGAGAGAGTGCACGCACAAGCAGAGGGAGTAGGAGAGGGAGAAGCAGGCTCCCCACCGAGCAGGGAGCCCAACAGGGGGCTCGATCCCAGGACCCTGGGATCATGACCTAAGTTGAAAGTAGCCGCTTAATGACTGCGCCACCCAGGTGCCCCCCTGCTACCTCCTGGTCTGAACTTCTACTCCGCCCAGGCCCGTGGTGCCCTTGGCCGATGGCCCTGGAGGCTGAACTCAGTGCCCGGGCCCACAGGAGGCTGTACAGCCCAGTGAGAGCCCACAAGCGGGTGACTCAGACACCAAACAGGACATCGACCAGGGCAACAGGCAGGAGTCTGGGCTCAGGAGTCATACAGACCTGACAGACAGTCACTAACGGGCTATGTGATTTTAGGAAGGTTCAATTAACACCTTTTAGCTGAATACTCTTAACTGTATAACAACAACAACAATAATCATATTAACTAACATCTGTAGAATGTTATCTTCCAGCACGGTTCTGGCAACTGTGTGTGTGTGTGTGTGTGTGTGTGTGTGTGTGTGTGTGTGTGTAATTTTTATCTTCATTGAGATCCTGTGGTTTTCCCCCAGACCATACATGAGAAAAACGGAAGCACAGAGAGGTTAAGTCATTTGCCCAGGCCCACACAGCTAGTAACTGCCAAAAGTGGAGTTTGAACCCAGGCAGTCTGGCTGTGTGGACAGAGTAGCGCTGTCCCATGGAAATACAATGCAAGGCCCATTTGTCACTTTACATCTCCTAGTAGCCACATTAAAAGTGAAAAGATACAGTGAAATTAAATTTAATGATATATTAGACCCCATGTGTCAAAAATGGTATCATGTCAACCACGTAAGCTGTATAAATCCTAATTAATTAACGGGGTAGTCTCCCCCGTCCCCCCAGTCTCGGAAATCTTAGTCTGCCTGAAAACATTAAACGCGCGACGTCTTTTGGATTAGCCACATTTCCAGAGGCTCAAGAGCCACATGGGGCCAGTGGCTATCTTGGAAAGTCCCGCCCAAAAAGGGACCCTCCTCATCATTACATACACTGGGCCTAAAATGAAGGAAGGCATTGGCATCTACGTGGTGAGGTTCTGTGAGAAATTAGCCAGCACAGTGCCTGGCATGTTGCCCGCACCCACTGATTCAGAACCCTGCCAAGTATCCCCCCTGCTGTGCTGTTTGCTCACGTCAGAATGCCTGCAGCCCTCCACGCCACGCACCTGCTTCAGTCCTTTTTATCCCTTCGGGCGTGGTCAGCTTTCTCCTCCTCCACGGAGCCTTCCTCGATGACTCCAGCACATGATAAACCCTGCCCTCCCTGACTCATTGTGCACTTAGACTCTCTACAACACAATCAGCCCTTCATTATGTTCTACCTTTACCCCATCCCCCACTGAACTGTGCTTCTGTCTCCCCAACTAAAGTTTAAGCTCGTTAAGAGCAGAAACCCGTATGCATATGGCCTCCTCACTACTCTGCCCACAGCTTTACTTATGGCAGCTTCTAGGTCACCCAGGGATGGTCCATTGACTCTGGATTGAGTAGATACGTGTCTTGCAATGCAAGGCCAAGCTCCTCGCCTCCAGGGCTAAAAGGACACTATGTCCCCAACTTTGCACTGAATGCCATGAAGGTAGCATTTTTATGACTTCCTAGTTGAAACCTTGAACTTGCAGTGTTTTGTTATGGAGGTACTTTCCAGGAAAAGGCAGGGCAGGAACAAGAGTCCCAGGATAAGAGATTCAAAGGGTACTCGCCTGAAGAGCAAGACGGTAAGTGTGCTCATCGAAGTGGTGCACACACACATTTCCCTGGCCTCCTCCTGTCTTCTGGGGGCTAGGGCTCCCCACTGCTAACCTCCGCCCACCCCGCTGAAGGCACGACGAGAATCAGTCCCTCTCTCTGGCCGCACCAGGCAGCAGCCTCAGGAGATGACCGTTGACAGAGGGATACCCCATGGGAACACTCTGGAAGCTGAGAAGTACCAGGCTGGGAGGGAAGGCGCGACGCTGGAGTCTGTAGAGCCTCTGGCAGAACGGCTCTCCCCATGACTTGGGCAGACCATATCCCTTCATGGGGCCCCACTCATCTACACACGGAAGTGGGTTTTCTCTGAAACTTCCTTACACCTCAAAAACACACGGAGTATTAATGAGCCGAGACTCACAGAATAATTTCAGAATGCAAAAAATATCAGGGGGCAGTGTAAGCTGCAGAAATGTTCATGCCACCCAGCAGTTGAGTGGACCCGGGCTGAAGGCCGGTGACTACGGGTCATAAAGCCTGGAATTTCACATCTCGTTAAAGAACTCCGTTTTCTCACTGTTTACAGAAGTCCTTAGATTTATGTACTTGGGAGCCTACTGGGCTTTGGGAAGGAGGAGCGCTAGATTTCTTTAAAAAAAAAAAAGTAAATATAGCCAGGGCTGATTGTGTGAAGAATTTCATGTTGGGTTTGAATTTACAGGCATAAAAAATCTTTTCTTCCTTTTCGACAAAGAAGGAAGCATCGTTTTGCTGTTTTGTGAAAGAGGAGAATGTCTTAGAAAAACATCCTTCTGCTTAACAAAAGTCCATCAGTCTAGTGTGCCCTCAGAACGAACACACACACACACACACACACACACACACACACACACACACACACACCTGCAGGCCCAGCCCTAGCCTGGGGCCACGCAGGGAAGAGGGTCCTGCTCACCCAGTCAGGCCAGCTCCCTTCACCGGGCTGACCCTTCTGGAAGGCAGGAGAACAGGGTGGAACAGGGAGAGCCACAGAGCTGAAAAAAGAGATTTATTTAAAAAAAATAAACACAAGGAAGACCCATGAAGCAACTTCAGTTACCAAAGGAAAAAGCTCAATTAATTAAGGTGTTAATGAAGGTATTACTTTTTATACATAGAACGGTTCCTTTGGGTGAGGTGTGAAGAATAATAGGAGGAAAGTCTGTGCACGGGAAACTGAATGGCTTGTGTGGTGGGTGAAATCTTCAGTCTCTTCCTAGTTGCCTTTCCTGGAATGCGTCTGTCCTGCTAAGCACAGTAGTCAGTCCGTTGGAAGAAGCAGTCCAAGTCTTGGTGGTCTGGTCTTATCCATCAGTGGGCTCCCGAGGACTGGCCTTGCTCCCTACCTCTCATGGCTTGCCCGGAAGAGCCTGGCCTTGTCACGAGCCCATGGCGTCAACTTAAAGGGCAAAGGGAGATGTTCGGCGTCCAGATCACTTAGGTCTCCCTAAGGCTGGGGGGACAATCAGATAAAATCCCGAGTGCCACTGCTTTATTTTTTTTTAAGATTTTATTTACTTATTTGCCAGAGAGAGAGATTACAAGTAGGCAGAGAGGCAGGCAGAGAGAGAGGAGGAAGCAGGCTCCCCTCTGAGCAGGGAGCCCAACGTGGGCCTCGATCCCAGGACCCTGAGATCATGACCTGAGCCGAAGGCAGAGGCTTAACCCACTGAGCCACTCAGGTGCCCCCCGAGTGCCACTGCTTTAATAACTCGCTCTGCACAAACGGGACAGATCCCTCTGCTCGCTGAGCCACGAGGGGGTCTTGAGAAATGTAGCAGACACAACACATTTCAGCGAGCCTCCACCCACTTCCAAGTCGTCCCCTCTTGAAAGCCCACATTTCCTTACGAGGCTGCTGCCACCGCGGGTCACCGTGTTGATGGTGGAGTCACCCAAGAAAAGCAGTTAAAATGGCAACTCCGGGGCTTGAGCGATCCAATCCTGTCGGAGGCTTATCTGCCTTTGATTCAATTAACTGTACTTTTATTTAGTCTGTGCTCACGTGGTCACGTTGTTTGATCGGAGCGCCTCCCTCCCCGCTTTGACGGAGCAGCTTACGTGCAACCGCAGGATCCGCGCTCCTGGTTTAGGCATCATTAACCCGGGAAGGAGACCAGACCTTCGGCACGAATGACTCACTGTCCCATATAACTCCCCCTGCTTGCAGAGTTGACTTAGGACCCCCAATCATGGTTCGTGTTTTTCTGCCACTCATCAAAATGAGAACAAAATGTACCAAGGCTGAACGTAAAAAAAAAAAAAAAGTACAAAATTAAGCTACAGGTATAAGAAAATGTTCGCTCATTGATTTAGGCTAAGAATTTGTTTCCTTTCTTAAATTAACTTTTTATTGATCACTCCTGTGACCTTCACTTGTATGGTTTTGTTGGCCTTCTTCCATAAATGAAATGGCTTTGATATTTATTTTTCCTTTGAGTAGCGCAGGAAAAACCTTATTTGGGAACCAGGGGCCTAAAAGGGAAGTAAATGTTTACAGCATGGTCCTCCGAGCTTTGCTCAGGCAAAGTGCCCTGGGCTTTTCCTGGACAGAAATGGGCGTCCCTAGGCTTGTCTGTGGCGTGGAGCAGGGAGCTCAGGTTTGCTCTGGGACAGTGGTTCTCAAGACTCTGCCACAGAATTTCCTGGAGGGCTTCCTAAGATACAGATGGCCGGGTCCCAGCCCCTGGGTTTCTCTTCAGTGAGTGGACCCCAGAACGTGTATTTCCAACAAGTTCCTAAGTGGTGCTGATGCTGCTGGTTCTGGAACATTCTGGATGTTAGTTTGTTCCCAGAAGTGGAAGTCCTGGGTTTGGGTCCCAGTGCGAGAATGGGAAGAGCACAGGTTCTAGAAAGAAATGGGTTCAGTCTCAGCACCCGTACTTAACTCGTCATGTGACACTGGGCCAAATCACCTCTCAGTTTCTTCATCCTCACAGTGAGAACAATAATAATATCAGCTCCATGGGCGAGAAGGGAGCTCATGTGTAAGCAGCAGGCCCGAGTGACCCCAGCTCCCGGCTGTGCCCTCTCAGCAAAAATGTCTCCTCTTCCTGAGGGTTCTTTCCGGCCTGGTTTATTGTGCTGTGAGAGGGAGCTAACAGACACAAAGCAGGGTCTGCTAAGGTATCAGCCTTCAGCCCAGGAATACTCCTTGCAGTTAGATCCATTTCCAAGGGCTGTTAGCAGTGTGTGTCTTATGAGCAAGTCCGTGTTTCTCTCAGGGCCTTGATTTTCCCACCTCCAAAGAGAAGCGTTTGACCAAGATGCTGTGCCATCTCAAAGGCTTCTTCTTGCTTTAATGAGCCTAGGAAGCTGTGACTTAGAACTCGGGTCCTTACTGCAGGATAAACTGTTAAAAATGAAAACATGGTACTTGTTTTTATCCATTTACTTATGTCTAATATCCGTAATTTTTCCAACCTTCTTTGGGGCTACTGCACAGAAAGGGTAACTGCTAGGTATCACTAGATCTCCTTAAAATGTTCCACCACGGGGTAAAGCGGCGTATCTGTTATTTAATACTGACATCTAGTGGCTTTTCCTTATCAAAGAAAAAGGTGCCTTTCCTATTAGCTTATCCTAAGCTCTGCAGCTCCCACTGCAGACGTTCATTCAACGGTCCTTTATTAAACACTAATTTTCTGTCAAATATTGTGCCAGGCCCAGAGGAGCTTACACGGATCAATGATACGCCATCCCTGCCCTCCCAGGGCTCAGAGTCCGACGTGGGAAGCAGACTGATCACTAGACAGTCACGGCACGTGGCAGCAAATGCTAGAGTGGGCGAGTTCCAGCACGGCTGGAACGGAGGAATACCAGGGCCGTTCACTCTACCCTGGAAGGTCAAGGAAAGTTTCATGGAGGAAGCAATCTTAGAGCGGAGTTTTGAAGCTTTCCAGGCAACCGGGAAAACGCACAAGCCATTCAAAAGAGTGGGCATTCCATATCCAAAGGAAAGGGGCCTGTAGGGTCATTGCCTGGGATGGATTTGGAAAACGAAATGACTTCTTTATACTTGGAGCATACAGAATAGAGCAGGGTTTTTCGGCTATTGACATTTGGAGTTGGATAATTCTTTACGTGGTAGGCTGTGTCACAGCACCGCTAGACGCAGGTTGCATGCATCCCCTCCCCTCCCACCGTGACAAGCAGAATGTCTTCAGAGATTGTTACATGAGCTAGAGTCAGGGGAGCAGATGGGGAGATGCAAAATCCCTCGTGATTGAGGAAGGCTTGTGTAGACCAAGCTTGATAGAGATCAGGCTGGAGGGAAAGAAAGGTGGTGGGTACCGGGTTCCAGGAGGCTGTGTCTAGCATGTGAAGGACGCTGGACTTCATGTCCTAGTTGATAGGGATGAAGAGGTCTTAACTAGGGAATGACAGGTCAGATGTGTGTCATATGGGCCACCCCCGGCCCATATGGGCTAGGTGGGCTAGGTGGGCTAGGTGTGAGACCAGAGGCTGGGAGGTGGGCCAGGACCCTACAACAGTGACCCAGCAGAGAAATGATAAGGGCCTGGCCCCAGGCAGTGGTAGAAAAGATGGACCTGAGTGCTGCTAGGATCTAGAATCAGCAAGGATCTTGGGGAAAGTTCACATCGTGGTAGTGAGCAAGATCGAGGAGTCCGGGGCGGCCCCCGGGTTTCAAGCTTGGACAACTCTTTGTTGGTTGCTATTGTTGTTTCGACAGTTACTTAGCAATGACAGGAAAAAATTGGCCTGGACTCGAACTTTCATGTTGTTCTGCCTGTAAGGGACCAGGGGCATGCAGACACACCGGACGATTGTCATTAAATTCACCCAGGTGACCGGGGTGGGGGGAGGGTCATGACTCCAATTTAAAGATGTGACACCTGTTCATCTTAAGTAAGTGACATGGTTTGTCGTAAGATATTCCTGTCCCCTTACCACTAACGGAAACAGGCTGAGTGTGATTTTCCCCGGGGCGGAGCTATTTTAAATGGCTCACTCATTTAAAATTAAATCAGTCCGTTCAGCAGCAACCTTCGGAGTAATGTCCACCGGAGGGGAGATTTCCAGCAGTTCTCGCCTGCATCTTGTTCTGTTTTGATCAGTGCCTGGATACAGGCATCGCCAAAAGGAATATGGAGATGTGGTGAAGATATTGGGGGATATAATCAGAGTCCAGATGTGTTTTGACAGCTCAGACCTACTCTAACAAGAAGAAATTAAACAGGGCCTCAAGTAAACTACATCCAGGTCCAGGATCAAGTAGATTGGGTCTCGAAATGGCATACGTGTTAAAGAATGAAAGAGTTTAGTTGACTGTGCGTCAGCGGTGTGGCACGTCTGCCAAAAAGCCCGATGTGATATACGAGGCCACACTGAGAGGAATGGTGTCGAGAATGAGGGAGGTGACAGACTGTCCCTGCTTGTCACTTGTCAGACTGTGCCTGGAGGACACGATCCAGTAAAGTGGAATATATTCAGGGGAGACAAGAGGACAGTGAGGGAACTTGCAGCAGTGTCCAGTCGGTCTTCAAAGCGCCGAAGCCACACGTGTGGATCTAAATTCCATCGGCAAGTGGGCTGTCGTGGTTTGAAATGAGTGCTTTTTGCTGTTAATGCCACATCTTTATCTTAAGGCCAGATAACCCCCCGAGTGCTCTGTCTGTCCATTCAACTCTCTTTTGGGTGTCCCCGGGCACCTGAGGCCTTCTGCCAGAAACTGGAGGCATCCTTAACCCTCCTTCCTCTCCCCTGCGTTCATTTTGACACCCAGTTCTGTTAACGCTACCTCCTAAAAATGTCTCTAGTCTGCCCTCCTTCTGACTTGTTTTCTGCAGTAACCTAGGCGAATTTCCCTAATTCCACCTCCACGCGCCGGACCCCGGGAGCTGGCTAAAACACTGATTTCTTGTCGCTCCCCTGCTTAGACCCCTTCAGGTGCCTCTCTCTCAGCTACAGAGGCCTAAGTCCTTTCTTGGGGGGGGGGTCCCGAGGGCTCCCATAGCCAGCTCTGTGCCTGCCCCTCCACCCGCAACCCCTGCCACTCCCCTTCGTTCCCAGTAAGTGGTTTTTGGTTTTTTTTTTTATTTTTTTTAAGGATTTTATTTACTTATTTATTTGACAGAGAGAGAGAGAGAGATTACAAGTAGGCAGAGAGGCAGGCAGAGAGAGAGGAGGAGGCAGACCCCTCCTTGAGCAGGGATCCCGATTCTGGACTCAATCCCAGGACTCCAGGATCATGACCTGAGCCGAAGGCAGGCACTCAACCACCTCAGCCACCCAGGCGCCCCCACCCCTGTAAGGGGTTTTCAGTGCACTTCTCCTGCACACAAGAGGCTAGTTTGTGTCCTGTGACTTTGCTCATGCTCATCTTTCTGCCTCGTACTCCTTTCCCCTCTTCTTGCCTCCTCTTCTTGTTTCCAAAATAAAGCTGCAGAAGCTCTTGCCCATATTGCTAGGCTAGCAAGATGCTGTCATCGCACCTCGTGCCTGCTCCAACCATTAAGAACACCTTCTGTTGGGGCACCTGGGTGGCTCAGTTGTTAAGCGGCTGCCTTTGGCTCAGGTCAGGATCCCAGACCTGGGATCCAGCCCCGCGTCAGGCTCCTTGCTCAGCGGGGAGCCTACTTCTCCCTCTCCATCTGCCCTGCTTGTGTGCTCTCTCTCTCTCTCTCTCTCGTAAATAAGCATTTTTTTTTAAAAAAGAACACATTCCATTGAAATGCCATGTCTTGGTGCTGTGGGCACCCCGTGGCAGGCCCATGTGAGGTGCTTGCCCTGAACTGGCCACGGGAAGAGCATTACCTGTGTGTCTGTGCCCACCCCCACCCCGGGTCACATTCCCGTTGGGCTGGGCTGTCACGTCCTGGCCCAGCCAGGCCATGGGGAGGCTGACTTCTCCAACATTTCCTTCTCCTCAACAATACTCTCTCCTTAGAATAATGGGCCTCCTGGATCCTTTGCCCAACCAAACCTCCCACGTGTTATCCGCACCTGGCCGGGCACCCCTGGACATGCCAACCTTTAAGCAGATCTGCCTTTTCACCCCCGGGGATCGTTCTTTCCAGCAGCATCGAGTGTTTGCCACTGAGGCAGCCTGGGAGCCCAGGCTGTCTTCCCTGGAAGAAGTGGGCTGTGAGCAAGCCCCGAATCTGTTAGCATCGGAGGGTAGACAGCTGTTGTCACCAGGGCGGGCAGGGTGCATGCGTGCGTGAGTGCGTGCGTATGGGCGCCTGCCATTTCTCCGTGGCCGTGACCTCCCCTGCAGTGTTGAGACGGAGGCTGCCCACCTTGGACTGCCGTCATGTCCTATGGGCACAAGGAGACATCAGGGGGCAGGAGGCACACATCCTTCACGTGAGAGACTCTGGGCGTCTGTCTCCGCCTCTCTGGGGTGCCTCCTCTCTCTTTCTACGTGAGGATGGTGTTTGCAAAACACTGGTCGCAACTTTAGCCTGGTGGTTGGGATCTATCTGTTCCTAAAGACAAGGGAGCGTGTTTAGGAAGGAGAGCCTCCGACGGGCACAGGGCTGCACTCTAGGATTTACCAGAAGATGTCACTGTAGGCTAAAACCGGTACGACAAGGCAGGGCTGGACGACTGTCAGCTAAGCATGAAGGTGACTTTATTATGGGGGTTTAAACTACCCGACAGCCCCCATTATAATGCACGCCTGCTAAAGCCAGTTGAAAGGTTAATTCAAATGTGTCACTGGGCTTCATAAATTTCTTTTTTTTTTCCAAATAATCAGACTAATTGCCACTAAGCTATGGCCCCCGGCCTAAAATAAAAGCTCGATAAGTATGTATTGAATGAAGGAGTGAATGAATACCACAGCAAGGGGTGGAAGGAGGAAGCTCGTGGGCATAGCAGTCGCCTTTGCTGGTAAAGGCCATGCGTTTAGCAGTGGGTCTTCGCAGACCTGAGTTTTCGTGGCGCTGGCGAGATCGGGCCCTGGGAAAAGCAGTGAGGTAGGCTCACCATCCTCTCCATCCTCACTCCCAGGGGCTCCTCCTGTGCCCCATGCTGGTTTAGTCTGAAAAAATATATAAAGTAATTTAAAACAATTTCTGTGATAATCTGCAAGGCATTTAGAAGATTCTCCAGAGTTTCTGTAGGATCAGGCATGGCCTTCCCGGTCCCCATTCCCTCCCTCCTCTTCCCCAGAAGTTCTAGAAGAATAGCACAGAGTCCCTGTCCTGGAAAACATCGTTTCAGCAGAAAGGTACACACAATTAGTCACAATTCAGTATCAAAAGTTTTCACAAAGGCTAAGTGCGGACGTGCTATGGGGCCACTGAGGAAGAGGTGAGGGCCAGCAGCAGGCGGTGGGGTTAAGTTTTCTCAGAGGAGAGATTGTAACCTGAAGGATGTTTAGAATTTTCCAATCACAGAAGGAAGCTCATGCCCAGCAGAAGAAACACCTGTGACTGGAAAATTCTAAACATCCTTCAGGTTACAATCTCTCAGGAGAAACCTTTCCGCGGAGGACATCAGCCAACAGACACCGCCCGTCTGTGGTTGTTGGCTCCCTTTGGCAGGTGTACGGAACCACCACTCTCTCAGATGACAAAGAATAGATTTCACAAAAGCCACCAGCCACTCCCCGGGTTTTCTCTAAGAAACGAAATGCTACTAGTCAGTGTTCATTGTTCTTTTCCTTCTATAATATGCCCTTCTTTGACCTCAGCCTTCATCTGCTGAATCTCAGAGGGGGAAAAATTCATTTCTTAATTAAAATCACAAGCCCAGGGTCATTTCTCCCCTTGAGTATGTCTGATCACATCTTAGGCTTTGACATTTCTGGGGTGGGGTGCGTGCACGGATGTGTTCAGTGTTCGCTAGTCCTCTATGTGAACAAACAACTTTCTCAGTTTGCAGCTTTAAAGTGAAGGGAGCCGTACGGCAGGGCCTTCACACTTGCTGACACCCGGGTATCCTTTCGGTAGGTAAAGAAAAGGGGCATTTGGAGCTGACAGAGTTAACTTTGCTGGGCTGGGAATATTATCACGCCAGCAAAGGCTGAAACCGAGGTGGTAGCTTGCATATGTGCCATTGGCAGCTACCATGTCTATTTCAGTCGGTGACTAACCACAATGTTTATTTCTGGAGGCCCTGGGCTGCTCTGCCGATCCCTGCACGCGGCTTCCAGAACCAATGAGCCATGATGTTAGGACAAGCGCCAGAATCAAAGCATCATGTCAACACTCTTTCAATGAGGTTTTATTTTTTAATAAGGTATCCTGATTAGGCTGGATATTGGGAAAATGCTTTTGTATATTCGGTAAGAAAGGTTGGAATTTCGTGATCAGTTAATGGGGATCAGAAATAATTATGGGGGATATGAAGTAACAGTTTGCTTAAGTGCATGAGGTCGTCAGGAGGGTTTTGTCATTGGTTGGATAAAGAGAATCAGGGGGATTGGGAAGAGGGAGTGAAGAGTGACAAGGATGATGTCCTGGGCCTGCACTTGTCCTACTTTCATGAGCTGCAGTACCAGCAAACTGGGGGAAAGAGTTAGCTACCTGGATGGGCTCGTGGGACTCAGACGGTGGCCTACCACACACTTCACAGGACGCATGCCACCAGATCACCATCATTTTCCTTTGGCCCTCCTTACTGATCAGCAAACGTCACAGATGCCATGCACCTCGCTGACTACACGTAGGTCACCCGCAGCGCTGACTGTTGGTCTTTGTGCTTTGCCCATAGGAACTTCCACTACATCACCATCCTCCGAGACCCAGTGTCCCGGTACTTGAGTGAGTGGAGGCACGTCCAGAGAGGGGCAACATGGAAAGCATCCCTGCACGTCTGTGACGGAAGGCCCCCAACCTCCGAAGAGCTGCCCAGCTGCTACTCTGGCGATGACTGGTCTGGCTGCCCCCTGAAAGAGTTCATGGACTGTCCCTATAATCTAGCCAACAACCGCCAGGTGCGCATGCTCTCCGACCTGACCCTGGTCGGCTGCTACAACCTCTCCGTCATGCCTGAAAAGCAAAGAAACAAGGTCCTCCTGGAAAGTGCCAAAACGAATCTGAAGCACATGGCGTTCTTCGGCCTCACGGAGTTTCAGCGGAAGACCCAGTACCTGTTTGAGAAAACCTTCAACATGAACTTTATTTCGCCATTTACCCAATACAATACCACTAGGGCCTCTAGTGTAGAGATCAATGAGGAAATCCAAAAGCGGATTGAGGGACTGAATTTTCTGGATATGGAATTGTACAGCTATGCGAAAGACCTCTTTTTGCAAAGGTATCAGTTTATGAGGCAGAAGGAACATCAGGAAGCTAGGCAGAAGCGTCAGGAACAACGCAAATTTCTGAAGGGAAGGTTCCTTCAGACCCATTTCCAGAGTCAGGGCCAGAGCCAGAGCCGGAGCCGGAGCCAGAATCCGAGTCAGAATCCGAGTCAGAACCCAAATCTGAATGCCAATCCGAATGTGACTCAGAATCTGATTCAGAATCTGACCCAGAATTCGAGCCAGAAGAACCGTGAAAGCCGGAAGCAGAAACCAGGTCAAGAGCAGAGCAATGGCAGTGCCAGCAATGGCACCAATGACTACATAGGCAGCGTAGAGAAATGGCGTTAAGTGGCTCCCAGAGGCCTTTGCTCACTTGTCCCAAAGCGCCAGTAGAGATATGGCAAATCTTAAAACATGAGAGTTTCCAAACACATCCTGCTTCCTTAAGCTTGGAGGGTAAAAAAAATAAAGTTAAGATGTTGCCTTTACAGTTGCCTTTCAATTAAATGTTATACTGTGCGTGGGTAAAACAACTTTCAGTATATAATTAAATTGTCTCTTTTTGGTTTGTTGGAGTATTTATAAAATCCAAAAGCCAAACCAGACTCGCCAGAAATTACTGTTTCGATATTTTAAGAAATGCTTAAATTAGCTATAGAGACAAAATGAAAACATAAAATGTGGCCATTCGACTTCTGGCTAAGAAACAGACTCCAAATTATTCATGGTACACTGTTCAGACTTGCTCTTGGAAGCAAACATTCGTTCCCAAGGGTAAGCGTGAATATACACATTAAAAAAAACTAAAATTAACCATGAAACCTTTTATTTTCTTCTGATTTTAAGCAGGAATCTATCTAAATGGAATAAGAACTGATGGTAAATCTTACCAAACTGTAGAAATGAAGATTTTTCTCTCCCAGACATGGGCGGTTTTATGTAAGAAATGGCTTTTCAAGTAGAACAGGTATTCGTATCTTGTTATTTAAGAGATGTTTAGAATTCTCAACTTTTTCTACCTTCTACCGTTTAAAGGTTTTAAACAGGGTGTATCTCAGTAAACAAAAACACTTTTCTGGGCACTGTAATTTCAACAATTCTGGAATCTTTTTGGCGCTGCTTCTCATTCATTTGAAGGCTTCTCTGAGTTGTGCTCATTCCAAAATAACCCACTTATAGAATCTTTCTTCATCATCTAAATGGCGTGTTGCTGAGTTTCTTGTGATATATAATCCTGGATTCAAGTCAGGACTTTCTATAGAATTGTCTTATCAATGTTTGTGTAGTGAGGTCCTTATCGAGAAACTCTTGAACAGGATACTGTGTCTAAAAATATTGCTGAAGTTATTCTTGATGAGATATAATTGAACCTGAATGTGAATGATTATTGACTTTTCGTACATTCTTATAGTGCCATTTCTAGTTGGGCTGGCAGCTTTAGCCCATTTGTTCTTTTTGTGTTGACAGATTATAGACAATTATGAAACAGAAAATAAAAACGGTAGAATAAACATTAAGATAGCCAGTGATTCAGTAACACCAAAAGCTGTATCTCGATAATTTGGGTTAACCCTCCACCCGCTTTTGTTTTAAGAAAGAACAAAGAGAAAGAGTGTTCTGCAGTGAGGGTGTCTCGAGAGCATATGCATTGAGGAGAATGATTTCATATAAAGTCTCTGCACAATACTTGTAGGCGATCAGTTACGAATCGAGCAGGACGAGAAGAAGCATGTCACCTGCTGTGCTAGCAAGCACTGTGATTCTGGGCAGTGTCCATTTTATGGGTTTCGCTATACTTTGTAGGGACCTACGCTAACCCCCTGTCTGTCGATCCAACAAGACCACTGGAAATAGCACTGATGTTTTCAGGAGCGACACGCTTAAGAGTGTGATGGTAAAGTCACATCTTGTACAATCTGCTGCTTATCTGCATGATCTAGTCTCATCCGTAATACTTATGGCCACAGGCCGGACAAGAAGCTGAGTATTTGGGTTTAAAAATAAGTTTTCTTGACGCTGAGCTTGTATCACTATATCTGAAGTTGGTTTTGTCTGACAGTATTGCAGTCCTGGGAAATCTGAGAACTGATGAACTGAAAGGAATTTTTTTTTAAACTCAAACACACCTTGAAGTCAATGTGTTTTAGAGTGAAACTATTTTGTGTACACTGTGTTTTTAAAATAAAGATCCTGTAGATCACTGTGGTATTTTGGTTTTGTTTAGTTTTAATTGGCAACGTTTGCTCTTAAAACAGATAAGTACCTTTGGAAGGCAGGATGGAACCCGAGCCAGTGGAAAAGCCTGTTACAGAAAAAAAAAGAGAACAAAAAAACAACCTTTTGTGTTATCGTGGTGTGCATGGCTTGCAGAAATTAAGTGAATTTTCTCTGTCTATACTGATTAGTGTATATAAGGGATGTTATCAGTATGCGTTTTGGTCTTCATCCTATAAATCCCATGATTTCGACTGTAAACATCCGTTCAATGGTGTAGCTTTATAAACCATTCACTGATTTTGTGTAATTTAACAATAGATATGAAATAAAGTTTAAATTACTGACTCGAAGTAGTTTCGTGATTTCAAGTGTTGCAGCCACTAGGTATCATGACACCACAGACAGAATTCTCTTCTCTCAAGGAGTTTCGTTTTGAACTCCTAGCCACCAGGTGTGGAAGTGAGATGACCTGTTCTAATCTATGGTGTTAAAACAGACTTCGCTTTGGGGGCTTCCTTCTGGGGGCCCACACTGTCTCTTTTGGGTAGGACAAAGTTGTCAAGGAAAGACAGGGTTGCTCTTCTTATAAGGACACTGATCCCATTCCTGAGGGCTCTGCTTTCCTGACCCAATTACCTCCCCAAGGCCCTACCTCCAGATCCCATCACATTGGGCTTAAGGTTTCAACACATGGATGTGGGGGGAACCCAAACACTCAGTCCATTACTCTATGCAAATGAAATGTGTGTGCGTTTTAATTTAACAGTTACTGAAATAGATATTTGCATGCTTAAAAGCATGCAGGAAGGAAAAATGGGGCTCTTTATTTCTTCTCTATCCCCTCTGTCTGCAGGATAGAGGTTAAAGGTAAGCTTTTAAATATGGGCTTTTAAAGTCAGGGACATGCCATGATCTAGTTCTGCGTGAGGTGCGTAGTTTGCCAAACAAACTTACGGTTAGGACTATAGATGGGGATGATTTGCCTTTGCCCTTTTCCAAAAGGAATTTAGATATTGGTTGCATGGATTAGAGGGGGGAAAAGCCACTAATCTTGAGGGTTTAATTATTACTTTGCAAACTATTCATACTTAGAGAATGTTGCCCATGGAATGTTTATTGAGCAAGAATTGGGTGGCCAATGGTCCTGATTATGTGTGTTCCTTGGGAGGAACTGGGAACAGGAACACAGAGGCTAAGAACTTGAAATAGTTAGGAAATAAAGGTTGTTTCCCTTTCCCCCTGAGAAGGATATGCCTGGAGAACAGGGCACTCTCACTGAAGGGGGGAAAACGGAGGAGAACTAGATCAGGGTTGGCTTCTTAGGAAATGGACTATCGAGGTTGCCCAGAGAGGAGCCATAATGAGGAAAAGACTACTTGGCCCAGTTCCTAAGGACCTAGGATTTTCAACAGGAGTTACAACCAAGGAAAAATGGAGCTATCTGTGGGGGCGGGGGGCGGGGAGGCAGTGAGTGGAGGGTCTGGAAAAGCCTAGTCTCCCCACTCCTGAGACACACCAGAGTGACAGAGTAGTCCGGTGGGGGGGCCTGGTGTGGGACCCACGGCTCTCCCGCCCTGTCCTAAGGAGGACTTCCTTCTCTCTCATCTTCGCTAAGGATTCAACTAAGTAAACAAAGTTTTGTACAAAATATAACAAGACACAGTGGATGCCGACCCCAAGGGTAATCCCATGAGATTGTGGAATAAGGCCATCCTAGTCTCTCACGTGGCAAGAATGAGGCAACCTGACAGTTTCAAACATCAAAGCAATTCCATCAACACCTGAAAAATTCCAAAGTAGATTTATAATCCATCCATCAGACCTTTGCATATGTGCAAAGCCCTCAGAACTGCAGGAGAAAACTATCCTGAGAACAAAGTAAATCAACTGTTTCTCGGCGCCAGTGACCCTGTTCTGACCAGTTACAGCCGGCATCTGAACACTGCGAACCTGTAAATCAAATTTTATTGGAACTCAGTCATGCCCGTCTCTTTACATATTTCCTCTGGCTGCTCTCACACGATGGAGGCAGAAATTGCGACACAGATCTTATGACCCCAAGAGCCTGAAATACTTCTCTCCTTGCCCTTGAGAAAAAAAATTGTGCCACCCCTGAGCTAAGGACCAGTCCAAACGTCCTAAATAGTGAAATCCTGGTAGAGTCCATAGTAAGCCCCGCGTCGGAGACAACAGGGAGGCGTGATACGAACATTTATTGAATATCTACTACATGAAAGTCACGGCATTGAGCGTGAGAACAGCAAAGACCCTGATCTTTTGTCTCAGGATTACGGGAATCCAAAGCAAGGGCTGTTAAGCAATGGCATTAAGTTAAAAGCTTAATTAGTTCCTCAGTGTGTGTGTTCGATCTAAAACAATAGAGGTGTGTGAAGGAAAAGCGAAATTACCTACACAACTCTCCGTCTCTCCAAGTAACTAGTATAATTATGTGATTTCTTCCAGACCTCCTTGTCTTATTCCCATTCAAATCTAATCTCTCTCTGTCTCTCCACCTCTGTGTGTGTGTGTGTGTCCAACACACACATAATATTGATAACAAAAATGAAACTACGTTGTTCTCATTATTCAATTTCCCTTTTTTGGGGAAAGCTCAGTGACGTATCATGCTTTGCCCCACACGACTGGTGTAGAGTGGATGGTTAACCCTGGGCCCCTAAACTGAGTCCACACTGGGTGGGTCAGTATCCCAGCCCTGCCACTTACCAGCTCTGTGACCTTGGGGAAGTCACAAACCTCTCTGCCTCAGTTCCCGCCCCGCGCCCCATAAGTGGCGGAAATAAGAGCTCCCACTTCACAGGGTCGTTGTCGGCATTCAGTGAGGTCATACTTGTAAAGCACTTAGAACACTGCCTGACACAGAATAAGATTTACATGTGTTGGATAGTATTATCATGATCACAGTCATTGCCATTAGGATAAAGAGTTAGGTGTCTGAAAATGCCCGTGTCTTTAATAGCTCAACACTGATTCTGAGATCAAGAATTGAAAATATTGGCAAGCAACTAAGCAAAAAGTAGTGTGATGTCCCCTTGTGACTCACTTTTCAAAACTTTCTTGAAAATATATATATATATTACAACTGTCACATCATTGATTATATAAAGACCTATCCTGAGGTTTACTTTTGAGTTTCGAACGCAGCCACTGACAGAAGTATTCAGAAAGATCTAATCCACAAAATGCCAAGTGAGTCACTGATAACTCTCTCCAGCAATGAAAATGCATTATCTGACATCCCTGGCTGATTTGGGATCTACTTTATTGCACTGAAGCAAGGATGACTCACTCACCAGCCCACCTGACATTGCCACTGCGTGGGCCTGTTTGCATGACACATGAGAGGGCCCCGAAAGTCTAGCTGCCTGTCTCATGGGTCTGGGTTGGCACCTGGAATTCCCACACTTCAATTTGCTACTCTGGGTGGAAGCGGCCTGTTTGGAGGAAGACTCTATTAAAATGCACATATGCCACCTGGGAGGGAGGAGAGAGAGCCCTTTAAAAGTTAGCTCATACTAGTTTATAAGATTAGCAGTCACGAAGGACCCACGCAAGTCTTGTAACTTCAGGTAGCTCACCTGGCTTTAAAAAAAGGAAAGCAAAAGAATACTTTGCTTCTCTTCCCATTTGAATTTCTAAATTTTGATCTTGTTGCCTTAAGGGCAGGACAAGGTTCAATAATCCTCATCAATTCTCATTAAGTTTTATAAATTCTATTCTCATTATGCCTGGTGAAATCTTGTGACTTCACTAATCTGTGTAGGATTTAATGATGCTTTAACTGGACCTAAGAAAACTTTAACAGTTTTTGTGACTTGAAAATGTTCTCATGGATTTCACGTGACTCAAGAGGACCTGAGGGGAGCGGTCAAGTCTTCAAAGAGAGGGCTATACCATAACTTGATGGGGCCCAACCAACCAGCTGGAGCCAACCCTAACCAACCTTTTCGTGGCTTAATTCTAACGTAAGAGTGGTTTTTTTCTCAGGCCCAAGAGAGACCTTCTGTCCCTGAAACTAGTTCGAAAGAATCATGTGCCCATCAAGGTCCTTGGAATTATATGGTAAAGACTCCCTGCATTTGATCGAAGAGGCAGAGTTAGGCTTTACAACCCTGAACAGGTAGGAAAGAAGTTTAAGGAAAGAGCCTCAGCACTGACTAATCAAGATGAATAGGATGGATCAAGAGTGATCTCGACCTCTAACAGGCTCCCCAGAGCCCACTGCAGTTGAAAACATACTTTCCCCCAAACCCTCAGGAACTTGACAGGATGGGTCCTTGTTTTGATTTTCACCATTCCCACTCAAGGTCAGGTTTCCACACTATTCTCCTGTCCCGAGCCTCTTTCTTGACTGCCACACTCATCTTCCTGAAACCGCATCTCATAACGCCATCCATGGACTTGTGGTCTCACAAGGTGTTTAGGATGTATTTTTTTAAAGATGCAGATTTCCTGGCCCCACTGCCAAGTTTCTGAATCAGAATCTCGCGGTGTAAAGCAACGGATTCTGCCTTTTTGGGTGAGATTCGAAGATGATTCAAAGGGGATTCGAACATGGTTAGGTAAATGGGGGAGCTACTGTCCTAAATCACAGGTCTGATCACTGCACTGCCCTTCTCAGAAAGCACTGGTGACTCTCCACTATCTGCAGATCGAGTCCACACTGCTTGGCTAAATGCACAGTGCTCTCCATAACCTAACCTCCACTCTTCCGAGGCTCACAGGCTTACGGTTGAATGCCACCCTACTTGAATTTGAACCTTTGCTTCAGGCTAACATTCTTTACTCCTTGTCCCAGGTGGGAGCCTTCCAAAATGAATTCGAATAGGAGTTTTTGAACTATCATTGAGGGGCGCCTGGGTGGCTCAGTGGGTTAAGCCTCTGCCTTTGGCTCAGGTCATGACCTCAGGGTCCTGGGATTGAGTCCCACATCAGGCTCCCTGCTCAGTAGGGAGCCTACTTTCTCCTTTCTCTCTGCCTGCCTCTCTGCCTACTTGTGATCTCCCTCTCTGTGTCAAATAAATAAATAAAATCTTAAAAAAAAAAAGCAAGTAGCAACCAATAGGAGCAAGCAAGTTGAGCAGGTGAGAGGCCAGCCCCAGGTTCTGGAAGTAAGCCCAGCTTGAGTCTGGAGGCATTTTTTTAATTAGCTTCTCTTTGCTGACCCAATGTCCAGTTTCTGGCAACTTGATTTCTGTCCTAGAGCCCGTTCAGCTGACTAACCTCCATTGAGCACTTCACTGTGAATTAGGCCTGGTGTAGGAGGAAACCAGGAAGGGAGGTCGGAGAAGGCTGTTATCAAGAGAATGATTCCCCAGGCGCCTGGCTGGCTCAGTCAGGGGAAGCATGTGACTCTTGAACTCAAGGTCATGAGTTCGAATCCCACGTTGGGCATAGAGATTACTTTTAAAAACTTAGGAAAAGTAAATGACTCCTGGCTGAGTCCTTTTCCAAGGACGGAGAGCCTGCTCTAAGCCCCTGAATGAATGAAACCCCTGAGAGCTGCCTGTCTCCAGCTGTCTTTAATCTCCCACTGCCTCCTGCTTCCAGAGGTTCTGCAGAGGCCGGCTCTGACAGCTCAACTTGAGGCTACTTAGATGGTCCTGCTCTTGGGGGGAAATTGCTGAACTTTTATATACCAGCTCCACTCCACTAAGGGAAAACAGCCCTTACTCAGCCCGGAGACCTCAATGTCCACATCTGCTGATCTCCCCGCTCCAGATTAGGAGTGCAACTTAACGGTGCATTCTGACCAGATGGGAAGAGTTCAACTCCTAACGAGGTTGAGGATAATCATGATGAGCCACAGCATTTATTAAATACCTACTGCATGCCTACAGCTCTTCTTGGTCCTTCATATAGTAAAATAAGAGTAACACCAAAAGCAACAACAATGGCAGAACTAGTAGCTAATATCTTCGGAACTGTATTGTATCTCAGCTGCTGCACTAAGTCGTTTATATGCACAACCTCACTTAATCTTCATGGCTACCCTGTGAGGCAGGAATAATTACTTCCCACATTTTACGGAGAAGTAGGCTGAGGCTCAGGAGAGCATACTTCATGTGCTCAATACTTAGAGGCAGGAGCCCAAATCAAACCTTGTTGGAACTCCAGGGCGCACTCTCTCTGCTTTATTCATTATTTAAAACCTTTCATTGTGGGAAGATCCAAACCCCTACGAAAATAGAGAGCACAGCATCATGAAGCCCCATTTCCCTATCACTCAGCTACAGCAATTATCAACTCTCAGTCAATCTCGTTTCATCCATGTCCTCACTCACTTGCCCTACCAGCTGTAATACTCTGAAGCAATTCCCAGACATCCATAAAAGGGGCTTCATCTCATTTTTCCAAAAACACGTTTTATTAGTTTCCCATTATACAGAGAAGCAAACTGAGGTTCAGAGAAGTGGGTCCCTGGCCACACACCTACTCCAGTGGAAGCTTCCTCCAGAATAGTAGCTGGGGATGGAGGGCCTTGAGCTCCTGATACAGACAAGCTAGGAAGCCATTTCTGGCTTCTCTGAAACTTAATTAACGGTGGTTTCTTTTCCTGTTAGCAATACTCACAAAGCGACTGGCTTCCTTCTGGTTCTTCAGACTGTACTCTGCTCAGTGCTTGTCCCTGGACCCACAGACACCCAGTCCACAGCCTGGTACCTTTGCCCCTGGAGAGGCAGCTTGAGATCTCCTCACCCTTGAACTTAGCATTATTAGACCCATAAAGATTCTTCTACATCTCACAGATGGAAACAGCCAAACTTGGCCCTTGGTCTCAGGTCTTTTGACCATGAGTTCTATGCTTTGATTTCCACAAGCATAATTCCCAATTCCACTCTGGGGCATTAGAAAATATTTTCATGTCCAACAAAATGGTTTTGGCCTCCTGTCCGCATTGGGCCCTCTCTATTTCATAGACTGCCTTTCTTATCAAAGACAATCACTGTACACAATCTACACATACACAGCACTAGTGTAAATCAAAGAAAGCGTGTGGTTTCCATACTTGGTGGGTAAAATGCATCTGGAAGAGCAAAACTTCTTTTGAAATCATCTGAAAACATTTTTAAAAACTTGTTCCAGCTCTAAGACCAGCAGGGCAAACCCATAGCACATTTCCACTCCTCCTTCTCCCATTTTACAGCTTTACCTTGAGGCCCAGAGGCAGCAAGTATCTTCCCAAAGGTCACACAGGTAATTTGTGGCAGAGCTGAGATTCCATCTCAGGTCTGTCTGGGTCGGATGCAGCCAGCAATACCCTAATGTTTTCGTAAGAAACTTCGAGAACGTCCACTTTCTTTTTTTATTGTGCTCTGTTCTATTGCTTATTGGCCTTCAACTTAAAGCAGAACCATTTCTGAGATTCCTACTATAATAATCAAAGTGTCTGGGTTCATAATCCTGGCTTGACCCTTTATTAGCCACATGACCTAGGGCCGATGACTTCATCTTTCCGAGCCTAGCTCTCCCCATTTCTAAAATCGCTATTATAACGGTACTTACTCCATAGATTTGTGGTAACGATTCAATGAGTTAAAATATGCCAAGTGTTTTAAACAGAGTTCTGGTGCTTTGCAATTTGATTGGATTAATACAGGTAAACATTCCTAGCGCTAAAGCAACTGATTATTATTTTTAACTAATGCGTTCAGTAAATTTTTATGAAACACTGGCACCATTTTTCTTGGTACTGTTTTTACATTCTTCCCCTGTCCCATCCATTGTATTCTGATAAATTACTCAGTAATTGGATTCACGATCTTAAAAGGAAATATTTCCATCCCTACAGAATCTAGTTTTTTTGTTGTTGTTGTTTGTTTGTTTGTTTGTTTGTTTGTTTTTTGCTTTATACTCTTTTTCCACTCTCTCCTCATGGAGTCCTGTGCTAGATTAGACACATACTGGGCACCCACTGGACATAGTAACATCTGTCTAAAGTTGGCAAGTATCCTTTGCTTTAATAGATAAGAACAATGTCTATTTATTCTCAACAATGCTAGGAATCACTATGTAGCAGACACGTGACGTACTCTGCTTGGTACTCAGAATTCCTCTTGTGTGTTGGATATCGTACAGGAAAACCACACATCAGCCAAATGCTCTGCATTTTCTGTGATGATCATGATTTCTACAAATCCATTCCATTGTCAGTCCATATGTTCCAGCTTTTTATCTGAAGATTATGGCTAACTTCAATAGTAGCACTACGTGTTAGCCCGATTTCATGCATTTCATTGTAACCCCCTGGTGTATAACCAATGAAATGGTATCTTTGTAAATAAAGCACACTCAGTGAAGGTCTTCCAGTGTCATTTCCAAGTCTTGTGTCTGGCATTCACGACCTTTTAAGATCTGGCCCCTGCCGATCTGCTTGGGGCATCTCTCAGCACACCCCATGCACCAGCCAAGAGGTGTGATCTGAGTCCTCCCCGTGGCTCTACTTTCACCCCTGGGCATTTGCACATGCTCTCCTCTTTGCCTTAAAGGCTACTGCTGCTTATCCTCCTCACTCTTACCTTCTCTGCTAGCACTGCATGCTCGCCACCCAATAACAATGACTATAAATGCTCCTCTTAGCTGCCTGAAGCCCTGTTCTTCCTTCAGACTCTGCCTCAATGTCACCACTTCCAGTGAGTCTTCCCTGGCCCTCTCCTAAGTAGATTTAGTTACCTCTCTTCAGTGTTCACCTCAGCCCGTGTCCACTCCCACCCCAGCGCCCAGCCCAAAGCAGTAAATAGCCCTCCAGGTGACTGCTTAGAATCTTGTCCTCTTTGATTTTATACCCATTTCCTAAAACTTGATATGGGGGGAGGTGTATCTTAGGGAGGTGATGAGATAGGCTGTCTGAGGTCATTGTCATCACTCCTTCTTTGGGTTGCCTGTTTACCTCCCCCGGTTTACTGTGAGCTTCAGGACAGCGAGGATGTGGCCTGTCCCTGTCATCTTCATCGCTTCAGCTTCTTGATCGTCATTTGCTTAGCAAATATTTACCGTGTACCTAACCTACTACCTGCCAGGGTCTGTGCTCAGGGTGGATAGCAGATATGAATGAAAAGGGTAGGAGAGCTGCTTTTGCGGAGCTTCTGGTCTACTATTGGAGACTGACATGAATGAAAATATCTTACCATTCACATGAGAAGGCCAAACCATGCTGAGTGTCATGAAGGAAACGTACAGAGGAAAGTGGTAAACGGGAGTATTTAGGGTCAACACTACTCTGAGAGGTGACATTTCAGTGTGAAGGGTGAGAAGTGGCAGGGTGTGGAGAGAGAGGAAGCACCTGTTAGTTACTCAACAAATGTTTGTTAAATGAACGAATGAATGAGTGACTGATGATATTTAAATGAGTTTTGCTGCAAAGGCTTTTGTCACAAAGGACCACTTGTCATGGAAAGAATCACCCCATGCTATCTTGGATTTTCCTCTACAGGTAGCCCTGGACCAGCAGGGGTCTCACATCAGTCCTTGGGCTGGTAGCCTTCGGGATTAGAGGACACACGCTTACAGCCGGGAGGGCCCTGACTCAGCCTGCTTACCAGGTCCGAACGCACGTGACACAGCAACCTGGCCCCTGGCCTTGGGCAGCCTCCCAACCTGGCAACCCTTCTTAGAGCAGTGCTCCAGCAATAAATAGCCTTTGTGTGACTAGTTAGAATGTTGTTGTATCTGCTTTACACACACTTTGGAAAACTCGAGAGCAGTAGACATACCCATGGAGGCAATAAACTAGGATGCTTGTGGTCATCTCTGTACACAGTTAGATATTGGATCCCTGGTGGGGAAGATACTCTGATAACACTTTGAACCTCTCTTGCAGAGCTTATCAAATTGTCTTGAATTTTATTTTTTGCATGTCTGCCTTATCTCCCTTACTGAACTATAAATACATTCTTTAGGGGAAAGCAGGCTTTTAGACTTTCTCTCTCTTCTGTTCTAGACTTGCCCATGATAGACACTCAAGACCTGCACGTTTGGATTAAATTTTTCCTGTGAGGAAATTTATTGGGGTTTTTTCGTTGAATTATATCCTTGGAAGAATCTCACTAAAGTCCAAGAGCAGTTTGTGGTGTCATAGGTTTTCCTTGTGTGTGGCCCATCTTTATGTGGCTGTATCAGTCAAGGGTTCAATCAGAGAAGCAGACCCCATGAGGACATATATCTATCCACAAAGAGATTTGTTTCAAGGATCTGACATCACACAATTGCGGGTGCTGGTTAAGCTGTCTCTGGAAGGTACTTGTCTTTGTGCCTGATGCTGAAACTTGAAGTCCACCAGGGGAGCAGTCGGGAAGGGAAGGTAGCTGTGAAAGGGGTGTGGACAAGAACCCTGTAGACCCCATGACGATGAACTGAAATCCATATCAGTACCTGTTCCCTTGACCTTGATGTCACGAGTGTCCTACAGAGGCCAAGACACTTTGTCACAGAGCTAAACACACACATATCTGGTCCAGAAGTTGAAGCTGAAGAAGGACACAAGGAATATGAGGGGAGCCAGCAGATAAGCAACAAGATGCATGAACTGTGCCACGATTTCCGTTTCCCTTCTGCCCTCCAAATCGCTCACGAGAATCTCTCGTGGACCACTCTAACCAAAACATGTGAGAAAGGGAATACTGGGAAATGTAGGCAAGTGGACTCATTATAAAGCCAACACAGCAGCCTTGATTTCGCCCTCAGTCTTCGCATCCTACAGGCTATCAAATTCTCCTGCCTCCCTTAGAGCAGAAAACCATAGCCTGCCTCCCCCAACCCTGCTGGTGCGTGTCAGAGTTACCCTTTTGACTGACTCAGCACCCGTGGACTTTGATCCAACCATTGGTACTCCTTTAAATATGTCACATTGTCACTTCCCTCAGAGAGATGTCATTTTACTAACCTGACAAAGTCATTTCCTTCCACAGTGTCTAAGCTGATTTTAATTGATTTCTTGCTGCTGTTTTTAATGAGGCCCTTCCTTGGGTGGTTTTACTGATGAAGCAAAATGTATCTGGCCTCCTGAACCTTTTAATAGTTCAGAGACTTAGTATTACAGGGAAATTGTTCAAAACTCAAACACAGACTTGCTATTTGGAGTAGGTGATATCTGCGATTGAAGGAAACAGCACCTTGGGGAAGAATTTCTTCTGGAAGTCCCTTTATCTGATTTCCAGGATTTCTGATAGAAGCTTGGGAGCCAGTTGGGGCATGAAAGTGGTCTTTGCAGGACGTGTGGGCGTGCGCGCGTATACGCAGGCACGCACGCAGGCACGCACACGTATACGCAGGCACGCACGCGTATACGCAGGCATGCCCGCAGGCACACACACACGCAGGTGGAGAGAGAGAGAAGGAAGCACAGAGAATAAGCCCTGCTCGCATGGCCTCTCCTTTCCAATTTGGTGGCTGGAAGGAAGAAAAGGAGAAGACAGGACGGTGATGGACCTTTTTGCAAGGCCGCAGAGAGGATGTTGGCAAGTTGCCTCCCGGCGGGGAACGTGCAGTTTACAGTCATGGCCACGAGATGGTGTAGTAACTGCACATGGAGTTCACTGGGGGCGGGAGGGGCGGGGAGGAGAGAATCAAGGCCCTACAGTTACACAGCTGTCTTGTTTTTGCACGTGGGGCCTCAGCCTTGGGAAGAGAACAAATGTGGAAGGGAGCCAGAGAATTTGAATGTTTTCCCAAATATTATTCTCTGTGTTTGAGAATGAAGAAACCTGATTTACAGCCATATTTGGCTCTGAAATCTTGGTAATGGGTAACAGGGTATGTATGTAATCTGTAAATCTGTCGGCGAATCACGAGCTCTTGGTTTCGCCAGTTCGACAGCAAGCTAATACACCGGGGCATAAATTGGCACTTTTTCTAGAACAGATTCTGTTGCCACTGGACCTGTTGATGGACCGTGGGGTCGAATGGGATATAAGAATGTGTAACCCCCTAACCATGGACTTTTCTCTTGAGGTCTGAATTATGAGATTCATTTAGCAGGCCGAGTTGGCTTAGGAGTCTCAATTCAGCTAGGCATTGTCTTGTCTGTTTGAGGCTTAAGGAAGGTAGATAGGTTCCTAGTACTTTTAACAGCTTGATTCCTAAGAGTCGGCATGTGACCTGGAGGGCCTGGCTAAAATGTCATGAAAGATAGGGTTTCTAAGTGATTGCGAACTAGCTTTAAGTGCTTTAGAAAAGAATGTGCAACTCAACAGGTAAAGCCTGACTGGGCTTTAATTGATACACTGGTCAGAAAGATTAACTACATGTATACAACAGAGATTGTAAAATGGGGTGAATTTTATTGGATTAAAAAATAAAACTTAGGGGCTCCTGGGCAGCTCAGTCCAACTCTTGATTTCGTCTCAGGTCATGATCTCAGGGTCCTGGGATCAAGCCCAGTGTTGGGCTCGGCCCTCTGTGGAGAGTCTGCTTGGGGATTCTCCCTCTCCCTCTGCCCCTACTCCTGTTAGTGTGCTCTTTTTCCCTCTATCTCTCAAAATAAATAAATTAATCTTTAAAAAAATAAAAATAAAAAAGACTTAATTTAATTGTATAATTTTTTAAAAGTACTGGTAATCATTCAAAAACCGCTATTATAAAGTTAGTTTTAAGTTGTTACAAAAGACAAAAGACAAGGGACAGTTTAGAAGAAAACTGCTTTACCATCTGTGACAGAGTTAATATCCATAATGTACAAAGAACTCGTGTAAACCAATAAGGAAAAGATAAACCAATAGCTAAATGAATAAAAGTCTTTGAATAAGCAATTTACAGAAGAACTATAAGTGGCTAATTAACATATGAAAAGGGGCTCATTCTCACTGGGTAATGGACAGTAGTCCCTAGGTGATGGTAATGGGGAAATGCAAATCCAAACAAAACATAGCTGCTTTTTTTTTTTGGCCTCTGAAATGGGGAGTGGAGGAGATAGCATCTGTGGTCTTTGATGGTGTAGGGAAAGACATATTCTCAAATACTCTATAGAGAGAGGAAATCGTGACAGCAATTCTGGGTGGCAATGTGGCAGCTTCTATCAAAAGTTCTAAAATGTATCCCAAGAAATTACACTTTCAGGATATTGCCTTCTCTTCTATAGAAATACTCCGTAAGTGCTCAAATTTGTGTATATAGAGACACTGTCACAAGACTGTTTATGCTAGAAAAGATGGAAAACAATCTAATTATCAGTGAGGGCGGCAGTTCAGTAAGCTGGCCTATCAACGCTGTGGGGTGTGAGAAACTACCTTCCCCTACCAGGAATGAGGCAGAACTACATGTTCTGCCGTGAGCCAGTCTCTACTCTCTGTATTTAAGAAGTGCGTGGGGGTGTGCAGGGGTGTGCATGCTCACACGCGTGCAAATATACAGAAACAGACCTGGAAGGATGTACTCCAACCTGACATGCTAATTAGTTCTAGCTCTGTGGAGGGGATTTGGATTGGCCATGTGAAGGAACACTACCAGATTTTGCTTTTTGTACCCCTCTCTATATTTTTAATAATGAGCGGGTATTAACATATTATGAAATTTAAAAATAAATTCATTTTAAAAGATATTCCTTGGATTAGAAAAGTTATAATTTCCCTTCTCAAAGCTTTGCAGGTGCCCAAATAATCCTCAATAGCAAATCAAAAAGCTAAGACCTAAATGAGATGGGATTAACGACTGTGTGCTCCTAATACCCCTTAATTTTGTTCTTTGCAGGCCCCCAGAATTCGCTTTCCTCACAAGTTTCTCCCGGTTGTCATGAGGCAGGAGCTCTCAAATGGATGATGTGAGGGGCTGGGGGATTTCTTTCCTTTGGCCTCCTTTGTTGCCTTAACTAATTGAAGAATGTTTTCCTCTTTACCTTTTGCATCCTTTCTTATTTTAGGGCTTTCCAAATCACACTTATACACAATCATGCACTTTTTACTACCTGTCATTAGAGTTTCGTGATCTGGTTAGATTGGGACTTTTGTAAAAGGGTTGTTTTGTTTTGTTTTTTGTTTTGTGTATGTGTGTGTGTGTGTGTGTGTGTGTGTGTGTGTGTGTGTGTGTGTGTGTTTTGGTCAAAAGCATTCCAATTTGCTTTTCAGAGCTTTGGGGAGTTCTTACTCCAGCCAACTCTACCTCTTACTCTCCCTTCTTCCCAGGGACTGATAATGATGTAATCCATTCCTGCACCCATAGAATTTCCTCCCACTTCCCTCGCGACCACCTGGGGCCTTCTGTCATGGTTTTGGTTTGTTAAAAAACATTTGCCTTCTTAGACTGCATTTTGTTTAATGTTCTTGATTTTGGAGTATCCTGTATGCTCTTGCATCCATCAAGGCACTACCTACATTCAACCCCTTAACTATTTACCCTCAGAGGAAAAATTGCCGTGATGAATGATACCCATTCGAGCGGATTATTTCACCTTCTTTGCTGAGTGGTTGCCTTAAACGCACTCCTAAGGCATATTGAGCTATTTGTGGTCTGGTTTACTTTTTTCCAACAGGCATACAGATTGCTAGTCACATATCACCATCCGATTCTGACCTGCAGTTATATTTGTAAATGACTTTTCAGCCTTTCCCACTAGCTTCCCTGTTCTGTGTATCTATAAATAAGTCCTTCTCCGTGAACCTCCTCATTTATTTGCACCCCACCTTAACTCTCTATGACCTCCTTTTCATCTTATCCTCAAAGATAGCATTTGTCAATGAACTAGTGTTTTCTCTTTCTCTGCCCACCTTTCATACACTTTTCTTGGTCTGTTTTCTTTGGCTGTTGGAGGTGGAGATGAAAAGTAGCTTCCCACCTATCATCTATCATGTAACTTCTTATCTCTGGGTTACAACTCTTCATGACTGTATTTTCCTGTCATTAGCAGGCATATTTTGTCTTCTACCCACTGAAGTATTGATGAAAATATTAAGTAGTGTCAGCCTTAGGTCAGCTCCTTGAGAAACCAGCGCAGTGCGGGTCCCCCCTCTTGTTCTTATCGAACTATCAAAACTCGTCTGTCAATATCATCCTCCAGGGCCAATTGTATATGGTCTGAACCATAGTTTTCAAGCTAGTTAATGAGCAGGTCATGGCCAGGAGCAAAAATCAAAAGCCTCTCTACGGTCAATACGTACTATGTTGTTTGCTACCCCAAATCCATTAGGCTTGTCATCTGTTACCAACAAAAATGACATTGGGTCAGCAGGATTTTCTTCTTCATAGTGTAGCGTTGATTGTTACTCATCATCCTGTGGTGTTCTTACCTTCCTTTTTATTACCGAACTATTTTTTTTAAATGTTATCCTGCAAGGAAAATTAGGTTTATTTTACCTTTCATGTCGATGTTGAGCCTGCACCATTCATTAAAGGTATCTGGTGTTTGTCCTTTTGCTGACCACCTCCAGGAACTCTGGCTTCCAAGAATTTCCCGATGTGGTACAGTAGCTATTCAAGGAATCCAGATGATTCCTTAAATATTTTATTTTTTAAAAAGGTTTTATTTATTTACTTGAGAAAGAGAGAGCGTGCACATGCCCAAGAACAGAAGGAGAGGGAGAAGCAGAGTGTGGTGCAGGGCTCGATCCCAGGACCCCGGGATCATGACCTGAGCCAAAGACAGACATTTAACCGACTGAGTCACCCAGGAGTCCCTAAGAATGTCCTAAGAGACTGTTTTTAATGTTTAGTATCAATTCAGATTACGCAGTATCAGTTCTACGCACTTGGAGATTTAGGGAGTCTGTGTTGCCTGCTGTGATCGTAAGTGTATGTGCGCACGCCCACGCGTGCGTGCACAGTGAAGTTTCCTTTTACTTTAGTGTCATGTTTTCAACTGCCTTCCCACATGATCAAAGAACCACCCTATTTCCTCTACCCTTCATACAATATATAATATTTTCCTATACAACGGGTGCTAGCAGGATCCTATTGTTCCTTGCTTTGGCGCTCCCCATTTTATCTTTAAACGTAGCTGTTTCAAATCTTTTGTGGGCAGGAGAAAGGTATTAAGAAATAAATCTACTTCCTAAATGATCACACAGGTAGTTTTGTTAAAATCCACTTATGCCAAGGACTGCAACTGTTAGCTCCTGGAAATAGTGCTGAGGAGGGGGATAATGCCTGAGAAACCCCTTCTAATCCTACAGTGGGGCTTGGCATTCAGAATTTAAATGACTAATCCTCAGTTACATAAACCCCATGCTTTTTCTCTGCAAGTACAAAAGTTTTTTAATGTAAAGATATAATAGGAGCCTGTTCCCCGGCCTTTGCTGTTCAGATTTCCCCTTCCTTTGTGTTATGATTATGTTTTCGTTAATGCAAATAAAGTGTAAAAATTAGAGAAGTAATTTTGTGGGCACGAGCGTATCTTCAGTTAATCCATCTTCATATTTTGGCAGACCAAACAAACAAAAAAAACCACACAAAAAACCCCAAGCCCTCCCAAACCCCATAAATACCTCTTGCTGGAAGCTTTCTCTAGTCATTTTTGCTCTCTATCAGAATTAGAGGGAAAAACATAATAATACTGTTACAACCAATAAAATCTAACTTTTCTTGAGTGCTTACAATAAACCGGGCTTTGCACTAAGCCGTTTTATGCAGTTAGTCCCTTTTTTATACTTGGAGTAAATGGAAGTTCAGAGAAGTTAAGTGACTTGCCCAAAGTCACACAGGTAAGGAGTCACAGAGTGGGCTACTCCTTAGTAGGACTGTAGATGGGTAGTCTAAGAATCTTAGATAACTTTTGTGATATTTTATTGTCCATGAAATCAGCATTCACATTACAATTTATGGCATATTAAATTTGTTAAATAGAGTATTTTAAATAAACCTTGTCATTTAGAAAATTAGGGAAAAAATTCACACCCGAGTCCCATAATTTTTTTGTATTCCCTTTTGATATTTTTGTTCATAATTTTTAATAATTTGTTTATTTTACATGATTGTGAGAATATTCTCCCTGCAATTTTTAAATACCTTAACATTTTTATCTTTATTGCATAAAATTATCCCTGCTGTATTCTTTTTTAAAGGCTACTTGGTAACCCAATGAATCAATCAACCCAAACAAGTGGAATGCGCAGTTTACTTAGCCTTTTCTATATGATGTAGCATTTAGGAGGTTTCTGATTTTATTATTATAAATATCACTGCATTTAAAGTCTTTGTTCATAAGGCTTTGCTGTACTTTGAATGATTTCAAAGAAATGAAATGACTGGATCAAAGAATGTGAACTCTTTAAAGTTTTTGATAAATGCTGTCTCAGTGACTTTCTAAGCTGGTTTTGCCAATCAACAATCTCTGCACATGAGCAATGGGTTTCAAGCAAGAAATAGTTCCATAGTTGCCTGAACATGTGCCTGAATTTTCACTACTTGATTCTGTAGAATTATAGAAGGTTTAGGCCCACAGGGATGTTGAGAACTATATATTACAATATTTCTGTGTATAGGCCGGAACACGGAGAGGTTGTGGTTCGGCAGAGTTCTCCATGGGAGTTACAAGGAGAGCCAGGAATTGAAACGGGGGCACTTGACTTCCCAGTTACACTTGTTTTTCCACCACCATTCCTTGTACTCCCATCCTGAAACATGCCGCCTTCCCGTCATACAAGGATCCCACGAGTATTTACATGTTTCCAAGGGTTATGGAAAGGGGAAAGCGTAAGACACAGACAAAGATCACTGATGGTGAGTGCCTGGCCCTGGTGAGGGAAATACTTGGGAAATGCAGTCATTGGATTCTTTTCATGGGCTTACTGTGGGCATGTAAGAAATGGAAAACCATTCTGCCCTCAGAGACTAACAAACAGTGGAGTGGAGAAGGCAAGAATGGTATTCACGACAAAATTACAGAAATGTCAGAATGCATACCATAAGTAATTACAGTGAATAATTATAAGAAAATTTTAGGGTGGGGGTAGGTGGAGAAAGTTCTGCACAGGAGTTGAGGACAGTGAACCTTTAACAGATGCCAGGGTGGGGGTAGGCTGAGAGGAGGCCTTCTCGATTTAGTTACGCTAAGAGGGTTTGGGTGGCCTTAAGGTGAGGACCTAGCCGTGGTCAGGGAGAGGTTCAGGTTAGAGGGAAGGAGGCTGTAGAAATACTTGCGAACATCTAGTCCATGTGCCTCACTGACTAAATAAAAATAACCAAGCGCTCTCCTAAGTCCTTTACAGATACTAAATTGTTTTGTTTTTATCACAACCCTCTGATCACGATCCCCATTTTACAGGTGGGGAAACTCAGACGCAGGGAGATTGGATAACTAGTCCGGGGTCACACAGCTCGTTAAGTGACGCCGTGGCGTTTGAACCCAAGCAGTCATGCCCACGTGCCACTCCTTGCACGCGAGGGAGCAAGGCCAGGCCCAGAAACAAGAAATGACCGGAGTTGTTATTAGCATCCACGTGAGTGAACTTGCCCTTCTTCTCATGGTATCTGTGCCCCTTGGTGCATTCAAGTAGCTAATGTGGGATCAAAGCGCTAGCAGGTAACCAACCAAAACATACGTCCTTCCTGTTAAAGCGAAGTGGATCCCTGTGTTGCCCACGGCTTCCTCCTCACTGGGCAAGCATCTGAGCCCGAGAGCCGGGCGGGTCGAGCGGCACTCCCCGTCCCCCGGCTAGACGGGCCCCATGGCCTCACGGGTGGTACCAGCACAGTCCCTGCTGGCGGCCGCTGCTCTCCCGTCCCTACCATGTTGTCAGAAAACTTCTTCCTTCCTGCCATGGCATGGGGGGGGGGCTGGCCTCTGAACGTGAATGAGTAATAGCTTTCTCTTCCTTTATGACCTGCTTCCTAGACAGCTTCCTGCGTTGGGATTCTAGAATCATCCTGAGGAATGGGGGCAAAAATAGAAGAAAGGAGAAGGGAAGCAGGAGAGACTGGGGAAAGATTCTGGAGACAAGTGACTCAGACTTCCGAAACTTTTCTAGTAAGCTCATTCAGCAAAGCAGTGGGTACGTCACTGCTGCATGCCCCCCTTTCTTGGGCTTCAGCATGAGCTGCTGTGACAGCTTCGTCCCGGGCGCCCCTACCTCCAAAATCGATCTTCTCGTTCAGTGCCCCCACTTTGGCCAAAGCGATCTTTCTATGCCACAGAACCGATCTCATGACCCACCCCCGAGACCGTGAGTGCTTTGGAGATCCCCCTTCCCTCAGGGTGAAGTGGGAATGTCTGAGGGGGGCCTTCAGAGCCTGGTGGGGCTTGGGCCCTGCTTCTTCCTCCAGCCTTGTTTCTTGGACTCCCCAGACACGTCTCTGCCACGCTGAATATTCCATGGTTCCCCGAATTCGGCTTGGCTCTTTGGGTCTCAAAGGGGAGCCTCAGGACAGCGGAATGAGCCTGGGCCTTGGAGTCAGCATGCCGGGGCTCTCCGGGTCCGGGTTGACACCTCGCCCAACTATTGAACTTCTAAAGGCTCCGTTTGCTCCTCTCAAAAATGTTCATAATGATGTCTCCTTTATGCAGTTGTGTGGGGATTTGAAATAACACATAGAAAGCACCTACTGTTTGCCCCCAACCCAGCAGATCCTCAAAAGATAGGTGTGATGACGGCGATGGCCTTTTTGTCTCTGGGCCATTGTGCATGCCATTCCCTCTACATGGCATGCCCTAACCCCCTTTCTCGGTCAGTATAAACATCACCCCTTCCACAGCGTTTTCCTAGGCCCTGTCTCCTAGTCCCTCCCCCTTCGTCGAAGCTCCTTCGCACCCTGGGCTGACCACAGTGACCCTATCTTTCCCGTCAAGCGGTTGGTCCTATGGTACCTCCACTAAATTTTCAAAGGCCTGAACTCTGGGAGCCAGTGATCTGCAAACTCACTCTGAACACAATCTTTCTTTTTTTTTTTTTCTCATGTTCAAAAAAAATGAATGTTTCAAAGTGCTCATGTTGGAGTCCCTCTTTTCCATTAACTGAACATGAATATTCCTACTTCTTCACCTCCCTCTCTGTGATTGCTCTCCCTCTACTGGAAACCAGCCTTAGGTATCTCCCATACCTTATTCTTTTTTTTAAAGATTTTATTTATTTATATGACACAGAGAGAGATTACAAGTAGGCAGAGAGGCAGGCAGAGAGAGAGGAGGAAGCAGACTCCCTACCGAGCAGGGAGCCCGATGTGGGCCTTGATCCCAGGACCCTGAGATCATGACCTGAGCTGAAGGCAGAGGCTTTAACCCACTGAGCCACCCAGGCGCCCTTTCCCATACCTTATTCTAGTCAATCTTGTTAAGAACTCTGCAAAGGTATGTGAGTCCTCTCTACAGACAGGGAAACTGAGGCTAAGAGGATTTAATGAGTTGTCCCAAGTCCTAGCTGGATGCCTCAGGTGGTGCCCTGCCTGGAGAAAAGTTTGCGTGTGTGTGTGTGTGTGTGTGTGTGTGTGTGTATACACACACAAATATATGTATCTCACACTTGCGTGTGGGCGGGTGATCAGGATTAGCCCTTTGGAGGCAGGACCAAGAAACGTCAGCAAAGGTAGGCAAATATCTTCACTGACTGCGTGCACTGGCCCACCTGACTTCACCTCTGTTGCCTCATTCCCACCTCTGCAAACTCTGTGTAATAGTGGTACCAACCTCACAGAGTTAGCAAAAAAATGAATTCAGTCAATCCATTTAAAATATTTCTTATAGTACCTGACACATAGTAAGCACTCAATATACGTTAGCCATTGTTTTTAGGAAACAGAGGAAGTGGGGGTGAATTTATTAATAATATTATTCCTGCTAATCATTCCAACGGGGAATAATCCCACAGTAGCTTCGAGTTAAGTCAGGTGAGAGGTTTGGATGCTAGGAGGGCATAGGGACCGAGGCCAGGTGACAGAGGTCCTCAGCGGTCCCAGCGGGTAAAGAGTCCAAAAGCCAAGAAGGTAGTCCAACATGGTGACAAGTCTTGAGAGAAACCGTTTTGTCATTTCATGCTTTACAAAGAGGCCAAGCCAGTGAGAGGTGTGTCTCAGAGCACAGGGGATGCCTCAGAAGACACCTTCACTACGGAAAAACAAAGCACAGAGACACAAAAAGAAGTTTAAAAAATATGTATATATATGTGTGTGTGTATATATGTGTATATATATGTATATATGTGTGTATATATATGTGTGTGTGTATATATATATAGCGCCACTGTTAATATTCTTTGGCTTATCCCTTTCTGTATTTTTTCCGAAGCATGTATGTTCATTGAACAAAACAGAATTCATGCTCTAAATACAGGTTTTGTAACCTGTTTTCCTTAAATGAAAAATGCACCTTGACATTAGTGCGTATTCTTCCACAATACAGTTTCTTATACCTTGTCAGAATATCATTCGGATCGTACAGCCACAAGTGGTCGTGACGAGAAAGCAGAGAGAGGGAGGCACCCCAAGAAATGAGTGCCTTCCTGCGGGGAGCTTGTGAATATGCTCACTGTGAAAAACAATGCGTTCAAAACCAGGGCGGACAGGATTCCGAGCACTGCACCTGTGTCAGCCGCAAATCTGATCATTTTGCCTTGGAGATACCATTCCAGTCATTGTGGCAGCCACGAACACGCGCATCACCGACCTCCAGCCACAGAGAACGGAAGTGGCCCAGGGCCCGGGCGGCGGTGCTCTGAGATCCTTTTGTCCAGTTGGCCCTCTCTCCTTGGCTCGGTGGGGTCAGGTTCACATCGCCACCTGAGGCTCTGCCAGCCTCTCGGGCTCCACTCCCCCACCCCACCCCCATTTTCTCTCACAGGTGTTTCCTCTAATGCAGTCCTGGCACATTGAATCCCCTGTTGGTATCTGTTTTTTGCAGGACCCGACTAACAAACTGATTAACCGGGAGCCCGGGAGGGCTGGGGTCGGAGGCCTACTTTACTTGTGAGTGATCTCCCCGGAAGTCACCCCTGAGCCGTCAGACCAGGATGCTGACCGGTGCCGATCCTGAGCTAGTGAGTGCTGATCCACCTGTGCCTGGTCAGAGCCATGTGACGCAGCTAACCTCCTGGGACTGCCAGGAGCCAAGTCTGCTTCTCCCATGCTGACAACTCGGGCTTTGCAGTAAAATTTCCTCTTCAAATTGCAGGTGTCCCGGCGCCCTTGTGGTCCATGAAGCTAGCCAATCCTCCTTGAAGGCCAGCCTGAGGGAGGAGCCACAGAACTACTCGGATGATAACATCAGTCCATCCAGGTCTTTGGTCAAAGCCATTGTTTTCCATGTCACCACTGCCCCTGCCAATAATCATAATAGAAGGTAACATTTATTGACGCTTAATTGGTGCCAAGCACCACGCCAGACACCATGCATGCATTCCCTTATTTGGTTCTCATAACTCCTCTATAAGGTAGGTCTAATTTTTTTTTCTCCACCATAGAAGTTAAGTGTTTGCTGAAAGCCACATAACTCCTAATGGGAAAACGTAAAATTGGGTCAGTCTCATTTCACAATCTCTGCTCTTAACTACTAGGACAAGCATACATGGAACACGTTCGAGAAAGCTCTGCCAGCCAGGTCTAGGTGCAGCTCAGGACCTCAAGCATGAGCTTACTCGACCTGACTGCTCAGTAGTGACCTCCCCTAGCCCCAGATCTCATCTGGGGTGGGAAGCAGAGCTGGATGGGGTGGACTTGACTGAGGGCTTGGAAAGCTTGTAGCTGAGAAGGCAGCAGGTATACTCTGAGCCCGACAAGCCAGCTGGTGGAGAAGCTGGGATTAGAGGAAAGCCTGTCCATTTCGCTCTTTACATTTGGGGACCCCATGCTCATGAATGATCTAATTGAGCAGTCATGGGCTACAAGCTCAAAAAGTAAACAAATTATTTAGGCAGGGCTTTTTCCGCACCCCCCCAGAAGACCAGAGTGATTTTACCCAGAGACAGAGTCCTCATTTGCTTTGTTAATAGCACCTCATCGTGACTACCTTAACCACTGCCATTCCTCCCGTGGCAGATGAAGTATCTGTTCTTTCCTGACCCGTGGATGCACAAAAATTAGCGTAACAGCAGCGCCTCCGCCCCTGGGGGCATCTCAGCCCACACCCAGGCACACATTGACCATCGTTTGAGTTAGTTCGGAAACTACGGAGTATCCCCTCAGCAGCCCATGCCGATGCTAGGTGCTCATGCCCTGTGGCCATGGCCATAACAGATGGCTGGGTCAGCGCACCCTCCGCCCCTGCTGTTCCCCTCCTTCCTGGCTTCTTTGTTCCAGCAGCGCGGTGACTTAGCTGGGCATGCCTCCGCGAGTCCCTCCTGCTGACCCCGGCGGCAGAGTGGGCTAGCGCTGGCTCTCCACACCAGTGATAAGCCAAGCCTGCAGCTTTTACCCTCCTTCTCCTCTTCCTCCTCTCTCCTGTTTATCAAGTGCCTACCAGGTAGTAGTGGCTACATAACCTGCGTGTTCAGAGCAGCCTAATGAGGGAGGCACTACCCCCATGTGACAGATCAGAAAACTGACTCGCAGAGCAGTGAACCATGTACCCAAGTTCATATATAATGAGTCAATGGCTAAGCGAGGGCAGACAAACAAACAAAAAACCCAGGCCTATCTACAGGTAAATCTTTCTCTATTTGGGATTTAAAAACATGTAAAGATGAAATCGTTTCAGCCAATGTTATGAAAGAACATTTGGCAAATGACCAAGCGTGAGAAAATCTAGGGCTAAAATGCACGTTGCTGATACAAGCCGTGCTAGAATCAGAGCTGGTCAGGGGACAGGTAAGAGCAGCAGGTGTGTCATGGAGGACTCCTGAAGAAGATGGAATTTCAGCTAAGTGTGGAAAGATGTTTAGGACCTGGACACACACGGAAAAAGGGGGAGGGCTTGGGCTAAGGAGAGCAGGTGGCTGGGAGGAGCGAGGGTGTGATACAGAGCAATGATTATCATCATACCCGGCTTATTATTCAATTGGATTCAACTTGACAGATACTTTGGGCACACGTGTGCAAGGCTCCGGACTGGGCAGATGGGATAGTGCAATGAGCAAAGCAGATACAAATCTCTGTTTCTTTGGAGACCACATTCTAGTATATTACTGTCATAGCATTTATCAGTGTTTCCATCTTGTTTGTTTGTTTACTTACTTCTTCTCTGACTCCCCACCCCTCCCAAGAATGTGTGCTCCACAATCCAGGCACTGTCGAGAATGATTTCGGTGGCCTTTCTTTCCTTCTTTCCTT